>CACVBM020001266.1:67074-82613 GCA_902728155.2 Microthlaspi erraticum
TAAGAGAAAGCACCAGAGGAAGTGCAAAAGAAGAAGAAAGCCCCAGCTTTCGTTCCTCCTCCTTACAAACCGCAACTTCCTTTTCCTGTTCGATTCAAGAAACAACAGCTTGAGAAAGCTAGAGCCCTGTTCGATAAGCAAATAAAGGAGATTGATATTACAATGCCCTTCTTGGACGCCTGTATGCTTATCCCTCCCTATCAGAAATTCCTCAAGGACGCTGTAACCGAGAGGAGAAAAGAGGTTCAGGGCATGGTCGTTCTTTCTCAGGAATGTAGTGCAATCATCACTAGGAAAGTGGTTGGGAAGAAGTTTGAAGATCCGGGCAGTTTCACTCTTCCTTGTTCTATTGGTCCTCTGGCATTCAACCGAAGATTGTGTGATCTTGGAGCAGGCGTATCTGTAATGCCACTCACGGTAGCTAAAAGGCTTGGGTTCGAGAAGTATCAAAAGTGCGACGTTTCCTTGGTACTTGCGGATAGATCAGTACGCATCCCAGTGGGTATGCTCGAGGACTTGCCTGTGCGAGTAGGAAACGTGGAGATACCCACTGACTTTGTTATCCTTGAGATGGACGAAGAACCCAAGGATCCGCTGATCTTGGGAAGGCCCTTTTTGGCAACCGCCGGAGCTATCATCGATGTTCAGAGAGGAAAGATTGAGCTAAACTTTGGAGATGACTTCAAGCTCAGCTTCGACATCAAGAGATCGATGAAGAAACCAACCATTGATGGACAGCTCTTCTGGGTAGAGACTTTGGATCAGTTGGCAGACGAGTATCTAGAGGAGTTAGCCACAGAGGACCAGCTTCAGCTAACCTTGACTGAGAAAGTGGAGGAAAAGAGCTACTTCAACACCGAATCCTTGGAGTATGCTCGACTCTTAGACTCCCACAGAGGGACTGTTCCCAATGACGTGGTTGAGGAAATCATAGGACGCTCCGTGAGAGTTGAGGAAATCCACAAGGTAGAGGCAGAGCACGACCTCGAGCAACCTTCAGACGATGACTGGAGCGAGCTCAAAGCCCCAAAGGTGGACCTCAAGACCTTACCAGATGGGCTAAGGTACGCATTTCTTGGACCAAATTCAACTTATCCCGTAATTGTGAACCAAGAACTTACCCCACCCCAATTAACCTCCCTCCTTAATGAGTTGAGGAAGTTCAGGAGAGCAATTGGTTACTCTTTAGAGGACATCAAAGGCATATCTCTTGAGCTTTGTACTCATCGCATTCACCTTGATAACGAATCTAAGGGATCTATTGAACACCAAAGACGCTTAAATCCCAACCTCAAAGAGGTGGTAAAGAAGGAAATCCTTAAGTTGCTTGACGCCGGCGTGATCTACCCTATCTCGGATAGTACTTGGGTCTCGCCGGTACACTGTGTGCCCAAGAAAGGTGGAATCACAGTAGTCAAGAACGAAAAAGACGAAATGATCCCAACCAGAACCATAACCGGTCACCGAATGTGCATAGATTACCGAAAGCTCAATGCGGCGACTAGGAAGGATCATTTTCCACTGCCTTTCATCGATCAGATGCTTGAGCGGTTGGCAAACCATCCTTTCTATTGCTTCCTTGATGGCTATTCGGGATTCTTTCAAATCCCCATCCACCCTAATGACCAAGAGAAAACGACCTTCACATGTCCCTATGGAACTTTTGCCTATAAACGTATGCCCTTTGGATTGTGTAACGCTCCGGCGACTTTCCAAAGATGCATGACGTCCATCTTTTCTGATTTAATTGAGGACACTGTTGAAGTGTTTATGGATGACTTTTCTGTCTATGGCAGTTCCTTTGTGTCTTGTTTGTCCAACTTGTGCAGGGTTCTCAAGCGCTGCGAGGAGACGAACCTAGTGCTCAATTGGGAGAAGTGTCACTTTATGGTCAGGGAAGGGATCGTCTTGGGACACAAGATATCAGAAAAGGGGATAGAGGTTGATCAAGCAAAGATTGAGGTGATGAGTCAGCTTGCTCCACCAAAGACAGTCAAGGACGTGAGAAGTTTCCTTGGGCACGCCGGTTTCTATCGGAGATTTATCAAAGACTTCTCCAAAATAGCTCGCCCTTTGACACGCCTCTTGTGCAAGGAAACTGAGTTCCTGTTTGACGAAGAGTGCCTTAAGGCATTTGAGATGATCAAGACTGCCTTGGTCACGGCCCCGATTGTCCAAGCACCAAACTGGGACTACCCTTTCGAGATCATGTGTGACGCTAGTGACTACGCCGTGGGAGCTGTGCTTGGCCAGAGGATAGACAAAAAGCTCCACGTGATATATTACGCAAGCAGAACCATGGACGATGCCCAAGGACGATACGCAACAACTGAGAAAGAGCTCTTGGCAGTAGTCTTTGCGTTCGAGAAGTTCAGAAGTTATCTTCGTGGGTTCAAAGGTGACAGTCTACACTGATCATGCAGCCTTGAGACACCTGTTGGCAAAGAAGGACACCAAGCCACTGCTCCTGAGATGGATACTTCTTCTCCAAGAGTTCGATCTCGAAATTTTGGATAAGAAAGGGGTTGAGAACGGAGTTGCGGATCACCTCTCGAGGATGAGAGTAAATGAACCGGCACCTATCGACGATACTCTGCCTGAGGAACAGCTACTCTTGGTGGAAGGTCTGGGAAGAAGCGTAGGCTTAGCAGTTCGGTTAGAGCAGTTAAGGCAGTTGAGGAAAAAGAAGTGCCTTGGTATGCAGATTTTGCCAACTACTTGGTGTGTGGAGAAGTGCCAAGCCGACCTGTCTCCTTACCAGAAGAAGAAATTCTTCAGGGACATCTCACATTACTTTTGGGACGAACCATACCTGTATTCAAGAGAGGATCAGATGGTCTGTTTAGGAGGTGCATAGCTCAGGAGGAAGTAGAAGGAATACTCGAGCATTGTCACGGATCGAGCTACGGAGGTCACTTTGCGACTTTCAAAACAGCTTCCAAAGTTCTTCAAGCCGGATTCTGGTGGCCAAGCCTTTTCAAAGACACTCACGACTTCATTGCAAGGTGTGATAGATGCCAACGAGAAGGGAGCATTTCCAAGCGCAATGAAATGCCACAAAACCCGATACTTGAGGTGGAAGTGTTTGATGTATGGGGCATCGACTTCATGGGCCCCTTTGAGCCACCTTCTCATGGGAATAGATACATCCTAGTAGCAGTTGACTATGTGTCCAAGTGGGTAGAGGCAATCGCTTCCCCAACGAACGATGCCAAGGTTGTGCTCAAGCTGTTCAAAAGCATCATCTTCCCGAGATATGGAGTGCCAAGGGTTTTAATAAGCGATGGAGGAAGCCACTTTATCAACAAAGTCTTCGAAACTTGCTGAAGAAGTATGGAGTCAAGCATAAGGTAGCGACACCATACCATCCTCAGACAAGTGGTCAAGTGGAAGTGTCGAACAAGCAGATAAAGGGGATCCTCAGGACGATTGTGGGAGTCACCAAGAAGGACTGGGCAGTTAAGTTGGACGACGCTCTCTGGGCTTACAGGACCGCCTATAAGACGCCAATAGGAAGGACACCTTTCTCGCTCCTTTACGGGAAATCGTGTCACCTTCCGGTGGAGATTGAGTACAGAGCACTCTGGGCAATCAAACTGCTCAACTTCGACATCAGGTCTGCCCAAGAGAAGAGGGGTTTCGACTTACACGAGTTGGAAGAGATCAGGCTGGACGCATATGAGAGCTCCAAGATTTACAAAGAACGGACTAAGGCATTTCACGACAAGAAAATTGTGCCTAAAGTCTTCAAGGTTGGAGAATATGCGCTGCTTTTCAACTCAAGAGCTAAGTTGTTCCCTGGGAAGCTCAAGTCCAAGTGGTCGGCCCGTTTGAGATTAAGGACGTCCTTCCTTATGGAGCTGTCACTTTGCTTAACCAGAATGGCGAGGAGTTCACGGTGAATGGCCACAAGCTCAAACCGTATTTGGGCCAACGCATTCAAGGAGAAGGAGTCTCAACTCCTCTTCCGGACGCTCCCTTAGCCTAAAAGGTTATGAAAGTCAAGCTATGGGACTCAAAACAAGCTCACTTGGGAGGAAGTCCCATGGTTATCTTTGTATATATTTATTTTTGCTTAATCTTTCTTGTTTTAGCTTTTATAAGTGCTCAGGTGTATAGATGAAGGAAGTGTTCGGTCAGCCTGACGATAAGCTTGAGCAAACTGATCAAGAAGAACGATGCAACGATTTTTGAAAAGACTTAGGCCCTTTCTCAAAAATCGTTGCCAGGTAAGCCCATCCCTGTTTATAAGGCCCAAATGAAAACAGTTTTTGATCGAGTTTTATCCGGAATTTTGTCTCGGTTTGAAAAGAAAAAGAAAAAAAAAAGGAGAAAAAGGAACGTGGGAGAGAGAAAGTAGTCAATTGGGGAAGTTGTGATTTGACAGCGGTTTTAATCCAAATCCTTCCCGATTTTTCCGCAACCCCATCTCTCTCTTACTTTACCTTTTACAAAACCGAGACAAGCCAAACATCTCTCTTTCATACTTCTCCTTTTTCCCGATTTGTGAAAAGAAAAATCTCCATCTTTCTCTCTACTATTTCGCTCTTTCTTCTTCACTTTCAAACCGTTTTCTGCGCTCAACCGGTAATTTCTCCGACTTTGGCTAGATTTCGCTTTGATTTTCGCTTAGTAGAGGTAGATTTGTTTCGGGTTTAGGTTGAAAGAGAGATTTTGAGTTTGGATTTTTGAAAACTGTTTTGCATGTCTCTGTTTTTCCGAGATTTGAGTTCACCGCCGGTTTTAATCGACCTTTTTAGTTGAGATCTGTCTAAAGCTTTGATTTTTATCTTGAATCTCAACTTGCTTGATCTGTTTCTTCTCTAAGCCTTGCGAGTGACATTATTTGGCTAGAGAACTTACTCTGTTTGTGAGTTTTTGTTTGTTCCACAGGAACAATGGTGTCCACAACAAGAGGAACTCTCTCGAGAGCCGCGGCGGAGAAGGCGGAAGGAAAGAAACCGGTGACAGAGGAAGGCTCAGGCAGTAGGAAAAGCGGATCCGAGGTCATGAAGAGCAAGGACTACGCCGAGATCTTCGACCAGATGTCTTTCGTCGGGACGAGATACCCTGACCTGACGACATGGCAGAGCTAGGGATCTCTCAGGACTGTCACTACCTCTTCGATGAAATGCAGCTTACGAGGCTGATGATGAACCCTCTGCCCGCATACAGAAGGAAACCATCGAGTTCCTCTCCACTCTCCGAGTTAACTTCTACGAGCCCGTGATGTACTTGCATTTTACATAGTTTTAGCACATCTTTTATGCATCTTTTGCATAGTTTTAGCTTTCATTTGCATCATATCTTGTTCCTTTTCTCTTCTTATGCATTCATGTTAGTTTAGGTTGCATTTGCATACATATGCATGTTTGGTCCTTTGAAATAGGTCTTTTGGAGCATTATGGAGCATATGGGACACAAGGAGCATGGAGGGACTTGGCGCATGGAAGCAGCTCAACTGGATACGCAAAGGAAGAAGGGAGAAGTCATCTTGAAGACCAGCTCGACCGTCCACTCGACCGGCCAAGCTTCAACTCGATCGAGCTGGGAAGTCAAAGTCAAACCCGAAAAATGTTGCTTCCCCCTTGACTTCCCTTTGACCCTAAACCTAATCCTCTTTGTATTTAAAGGCTCTTAGCCACGAAAAAACCACCAAGCTTTAGATTACTTTTATTATGCTTAATCCTTCTATTCGGGTTTGTTTGTCTTTAGGTTAGCCTTTAGTTTAGCATATGAAACCTCTAATCTATCCCATCTCAAACCCCAATGGGTAACTACTCACTACACATGAATGTAAACACAAGCAAATGCAATAAAAGAGACATCATAAGAAAGAGGAGATGAAATAAACAACTTTTATTGAAATAAGCAAGTGCAAATACAAGAGAGATTATCCAGGATCTAAGGATTCAAGAAGCAAGAGCTTCAAGAACACAAAGATGGATTAGATCTCTAAAAAGTAAAAGTACAATAAATTAAAAGAAACTAAAACAAAATAATCTAAAGCTTGGTGGTTTTTTCGTGGCTAGAGCCTTTAAATACAAAGAGGATTAGGTTTAGGGTCAAAGGGAAGTCAAGGGGGAAGCAACATTTTTCGGGTTTGACTTTGACTCAGCTCGATCGAGTTGAAGCTTGGCCGGTCGAGTGGACGGTCGAGCTGGTCTTCAAGATGGCTTCTCCCTTCTTCCTTTGCGTATCCAGTTGAGCTGCTTCCATGTGCCAAGTCCCTCCATGCTCCTTATGTCCCATATGCTCCAGAATGCTCCAAAAGACCTATTTCAAAGGACCAAACATGCATATGTATGCAAATGCAACCTAAAACTAACATGAATGCATAAGAAGAGAAAAGGAACAAGATATGATGCAAATGGAAGCTAAAACTATGCAAAAGATGCATAAAAGATGTGCTAAAACTATGTAAAATGCAAGTACATCAACACCCCCAAACTTGAACTTTGCTTGCCCTCAAGCAAACAAATAGAACAAGAAAGAGATGAGGTTTGAAAAAAGCTGATTCAACACTTAAAAACATGTCCTCAAAAGCGATTTGCTAAATGTCCAACTTAGAGATTCTAGAATGCAACAAGGTGAGAGATATTCATTAAGATTTAACCATGCTTATCAACATCAATCCCACTTCACAGTCACTCAAACAATGCATTCAAATCAGCAAATCCCTTTAACATTCATTAAGCAAAAACAGTGAACCAAAAACATGCAAGATCAATCAACTCATTTGGTTTCAAGGGTTTATGGGTTAAGAGACAAAGAGGGTCTCTTTTGTATGGTGGTTTAGTAACAGGGATCTCTCAAGAAAGTGGCTTTGCTTTGGCAGAAGGCTAAGTGTTAGAACCAAAGATGATGCAAGAACAGCAGCTCGAGCCGCCTAATCCTAACTCGATCGAGTTCAACACTTAGAGCTTTTTAGAACAAAATCCTAACTACCCTTTTTGGCATTTCGCCTTTGAAACTGAGGAGCTTTGCTCACTTTTCTTTTAAGAACTTCCTAGGGAGAGGCTTCTTGAGGTAACATCTAGCGGTTTGGGATTTTCTAAACACTTAGGGAACTTTTCTTTCCTTTTTGGACACTTGAGGCTTTGCCTTCTTTTCATTCTACTTAGAACCCTTTTTACTTTCTTTTTTAACTTCCCAAACCTTTACTAGACCCTTTTAAACACTGCCAACTCCCTGGACTTAACCAAACTCTTTTTCCTTTGGGTTTTTCCCAACTTTTACCACTTTTCTGGTTTTTACACCCAACTCGATCGAGCTCGAGTTGGCACCCCCAAACTTAGCCTGAAAACAATCCCAAGAGAACTAGACAACTAGAACTACTGCCCCTGCCGGTTTAAACACAACACCTTATGCTAAGCAAAGCCAAGAAAGGTTCTCACATTCGCACAAGAGATAATAAGGGGTTTGAAATGAAAAAGGCTTAGGTTTAAGGTGTGGTAACTGTCTCAAAGATAGAGATCAGCTATCTGGACAAGCAAAAGGGATATGAAAATAGGTAAAGAATGTCCAGATATGTATGTGGTAGCCATGAGTTGAAATCAAATGCAAGCATTGGTAATTAAAGATCAAGTTATGGTTCAAATAGATAGGGAAATGCATCAAATCACAGCAATGGTTGAATGAGATGTGCATGCAGCGATATGATCAAGATAAACATGGTTCTTGCTGCTCAATCAATCTCACCCTAATGCACAAAAGAATCTAAAAACAGGGCACTCAAGAAATCGCAAAAGATGACAAGTTTTCAAAGTCAAATCAACAATGCAAGTGAAAAATGCAATCCTAAACAAGTCTAACAAATATGAATGCAAAAAGATGAAAATATTTTTGGATTTTTTGAAAATTTTATGATTTTTTTGGTTTTTCTATGCAAAAGATAAATGAAAAACTAAGAACAAAGAAAACAAGGTTAAATCATCTCTTGAACCCTCCCCCAAACTTAAATCACACAGTCCCTTGTGTGAGAAAAATTTAGTGAAAGATTCAAGAGGGCAAAACCAAGAAAAAACAAGAACAAATGCAAGAAAATATGAAATGGTATATACAAGGGTTGGTGTTTGGATACCTCAGTGCCCCCAAAGAACTGGGAGACTAGGTCGTGGTCTGGAGATGGGAGACGGCCATCAGGAGCACTCCATGCAACTGGGGTTGCCTCTTGTGGCTCACTCGATCGAGCTTGCGGCTCCTCTTCCTCTTCTTCATCAAAGTGTGTGGCTTCCTTGGCCTTGGTGGAGCTGGCTAGCTCGACTGTCCATAGGGGTTCCATCTACTGGGAGAGTCCTGGTAAGGCATGGGATCGTATTCAAATCCCGGATCCTCGAACTGGGGCTCCTCCAGGTCAGCTCGACCCTCAGCTCGATCGAGTTGAGTTTCCTCTGTTTGGACTCGATCGAGTCCGGTGGTCGAGCTGGAGCGTCTGGCCTTGGAAGTCTTCCTCCTTCTCTGCGTGTTGTCTTCTCCTTCCCTTGGCTCGAAAGAAGAGGCTCTGTGAGGCTCTTGGGCAGGGAGCCTCCTTGAGTGGTGAGGAGTGACCTACTCCTAGGGAAAGTGGGGCCTTGGGTGCCTTCTTCTTCTTGCTTGAAGAACCAGAAACTTTCTTCTCCAAACTCTTGATCTTGCTCACCATCTTATCCATGGACTTTTGCATCTTCTCATGGCTTTCCCTTGCCACTTGTTGAACTTTTGGAGAAGTCCAATCCTCTTGTGGCAGCCACAACAGAGGGGTTCATCCTTGGAGCCTCATACTCCTCAAAGTAATAGCACTCAGGCTCACCCAAATCAGCTTTCCTGCACTCCATCTTCAGCTTGAGCCTCAGCTCGATCCTCAGCTCGATCGAGCTCGATCTCTTCTTCTTGCAAATCTGCTTCATGCCCAACTAAAGTGTACACAGGGGGTCTGAAATCAATGTTTGTACCTCCTAGGACCGTGGTGAGCTCAGGGTTGGGCAGAAGAAGCTTGGAGAGTCCAGCCGTGGGGTGGGTGAACTTGAATTGGAATCTCCCATCCAACTCCTTGTGCTCAATGAGGAGGTTGGTCTTGCAAAACTTGATGTCCATCCAACCTGGTGGAGTAGACCTTCTCTTGTCCACTTGAACTCCTGCTGCACAAAGAATTGGTGTGATCACCCCTCCAACACTAAGCTTTCTTCCTCTTTGGTGCCTAGTGTTGTAAGCTGTGACCTTGTAGGCTTGGAGCTGCTCAAGGAGAGGCATGAGATTCCCTGCGTGTGCCCTGTCTCCTCTGATCTTCTTCCCATCCCTGTTCGTGAGATGATAGGCTTGATTCCCATGTCAAGGAGCTTCACTTCTCCCTCATTGATTGTTCCAGTGGCTTTCCTTGCAAAGAAGGTGTTTGCAAGAGCCTTGTGGACATATCTAAGCACAGGACTTCTGATCTGGGCAGCCTTGGACCTTGAGGAAGAGTACCCCTCTTCAGCTATTGTAGCCCATACTCTTTGGAGTTCTTCTTCCTTGATGTTCCATGGTTACCTTCTCCATAGGTGAACCCAAACAGTATCTCAAGCTGCCTAAAGGTCACCATCTTCTTCTCTCCCTTTGCTAGAAAGTTATGTACCCCCAGCCTTGGTCCAACTCAGCTCGATCGAGCTCATCAAACTCGTGATGCTTCATCGACGCCAAAAACTCACAAGTCAACTCCTTGTAAGACTCCATGCGGTGAGAGAAGAACTTCCCCAATTGCATGTTCTTGAGCACCAACTCCACATCCTCAAAGATACCAAGATCTCTCATGGTGTCATCGTGTGGGTGCTTGGTCTCCACAAAGTCCATGGAGAAGAGAGCATGTAGTGCTCTTGGTACATGGGGAGCTCATCCTCCTCTTGCTCTGCCTCAGCCTCTTCCATTGGCTCATCTTGGTTCCCCTCTTGTCATCTTCATCAACCAATTGGTTCACCTCTTCTCCTTCCTCTTCACTCTCAGTTTCCTCACTCCTTCCTCATTTGGAGAGCCATTTCCCCCTCTTGAACAAGGTTCACTCCAATCTCAAACTCCCCTTGCTCACTCTCACTACTAATGGGTCATTCCTCTTCTTGGTTCTCCTTTCTTCCCTCAATCTCTCACTCTCAGACTGTTCCCCTCAGAGTATACATATCCCTCTGCATCAGACTCTTCCATCCTCTGATCCATCTCTCCAAATCGGCTTGCATCTTAAGCCTTCTCTCTTGCATTGCTTGATTCACCCTCAACCATTCTCCTCTGTGAAGCGCGGCTTCCCTCACTGTTTGTCATCCTTGTTACTCTGTTTCTTCACTAAAGTACCTGAAATGCATCAAAGATTACAAAGAATTAGAGTTGCAATGATCGGTTTGGTCAACTTGACACCAAGCAATAATTGAAATCGAGATGGATGAATGAAGGGTTTTAGGGTTCATACCTTGTTGAATGAGAAATTGAAGAGCAGTAAACAAAAACCCAAGCAAAACAATTGAAGAACAAAGAGAAATCGGAAAAATTTAAGAGAGAAAGATTGGGAATTCGAAAATTTCTTGTGGTGAAGAGAGAGATGGATGAGTTTCAGAAATTTTAAGATTGTGGGAGAGAGAGAGGGTGGATTCGATTGAGTTATGGGGACGAGTTGAGACAAACAAAGCTAAAGGTGACGACTTTAACAAGATAAAGAGAGAATTAGGGTTCAAGACAGGGTTTTGCAATCAAAGGAATCTACACTTAATCAATCTAGCTCTTAAAACTCCTTGTATCAAGGCTTCTCTTGATATTGGGCTTCTCAATGCCTAGCCAACCCTTTCCCAAGGTGGAGGCTATCAACCAAGGAATGATCTCAGAAACAGGGGGTTAGCCAGTGAGAATCAAACCTTGGAGGCTATAGGATCATTGCCCAAACTAATCCATCCAACCCCTTAGACCTCTATGTCTAGAGCAAAAGATATTGGAGCTCTTAGTGGATCTTTTCCAGCGAATGCCATCACTTTCGTGTGGGGAGTCGCCTAAGGACTTACAAGCCAGGGTAGTGGTCATGTAGCCTTGATACAAGGAGTTTTAAGAGCTAGATTGATTAAGTGTAGATTCCTTTGATTGCAAAACCCTGTCTTGAACCCTAATTCTCTCTTATCTTGTTAAAGTCGTCACCTTTAGCTTGTTTGTCTCAACTCGTCCCTAAACTCGATCGAGCTGGTACTTTGCTCTACTCGACTCGAGTCTTGGTCGAGCTGACACTTCACTGCTTTATTTACTTTTATTGCACTGCTTTTCATTTTTTTAGGTTGTTAGTGTTACTTCAAATCTATACTGCTTGCTTGACTTTCTGGTTGTTTCATATTCTCATAGAGTGACAAGTTTCCCATTTTGGATTGATAACCTCTTATACTTCAATGACTATGATGGTTAAGAGGAATTGATTGATGTGTGATTGCATCTTACCATTCATCTTTATACCACTGTTTGCATTCCACCTCATTTCATATCACATCCACACACAAATCCTATCATCAATTTGGCGCCGTTGCCGATTTGGGAATATTTTTGTTGCATTTGAGTTTCAAACACACTTGGACGATCAAGCTATACCACCCCTGTTCTATTGTACTGCTGGGTTTTTGTCTCTTTTTGCAGGTGTATGCGAACTCGATCGAGTCGGTCTACAAGGACTTGGTCGAGCTAGACTTACAACGGGTAGAAAGAGGGTTCAGAGGTCACAGAGGGTACAAGAGGAACCTGAGGTGCTTGTTGCTGATACAATGGATGTACCAGAGGGGAATGGAAACCCTTTGGGAATGGACTCGGTCGAGCTAGGCAAACTCGACCGATTGGTCAAGGAGATGCTCCAAACCGCCACCAACAGAGACAAGGGATTGTTCCACCACCAGTGCAGAACCACAACTTTGAGATCAAGCTGGGAATGATCAACCTTGTCCAGAACAAGATGTTCCATGGATTGCCAAGTGAAGACCCCATTGACCACCTTGATGAGTTTGATAGGCTTTGTGATTTGACAAAGATCAATGGTGTCTCTGAAGATGCCATCAAGCTGAGACTCTTTCCTATGTCTCTAGCTGACAAAGCTCACCAATGGGAGAAGAGCTTGCCCCATGGCACAATCACCACTTGGGATGAATGCAAGAAGGCCTTTCTTGCTAAGTTTTTCTCCACCGGTCGCACAGCCAAGCTTAGAGGAGAGATATCCAGCTTCATCCAGCGAAACAATGAGACATTCGCAGAGGCTTGGGAGAGGTTCAAAGGCTACACAAGTCAGTGCCCACACCATGGATTCAACAATGAATCACTACTCTCCACTCTTTATAGAGGATGCTTGCCTAGGTATAGGGAGATGCTAGACACAGCTAGCAATGGGAACTTCCTCAACCAGGATGTAGATGATGGCTGGCAACTTGTGGAGAACATAGCTAACTCAAATGGAAGCTATGGAGAAGAGTATGATCGCACCAACGGAGCTCGACCCACCACTCGATCGAGTCAGACGAAAAGTTGAGAAAAGATGTTAAGGCATTGAATGAGAAGTTGGATAAGCTGATCCTAGCTCAGTCCACAATGAAGAAAGTCAACTTTGTGTCTGCTGAGGAGATGGAACCAGTCCAAGAAGGGGAGGATACACAATTTGCTGAGGTGTGCTACATGAGCAATGGGCAAGGAGGTTACAACAAAGGATACTATAATTACAAGTCCAACCCTGCCATGTCATACCGCAACACTGATGTTGCTAACCCTCAGGACCAAGTATATCCTCAACAACAAGCAGCTCGATCGAGTCAGGTGCCACAACATGGGTATGGTCAAAAGAACAATTACCAAGGACCACAAGGCACTTTCCCTGGACAACAAATGAATATCCCACCAGGCTTTCCCCACCAACCGCCCCAGCCTGCACCTTCACAAGAGAATGAGCTCAAGGCAATGCTAAAGCAACTACTTCAAGGGCAAGCTGATGGGGTAGTGGACACAAGCAAGAAGCTAGCTGAAATAAACTCAAGATCGAGAACCTCAACACAAGGGTTTACTCTCTGGAGAATCATGCTTCTTCTGTTGCTGCTGCTACAAAGCAAGGACAACTACCTGGTAAAGCTATTCAGAACCCCAAGGAACAGTGCAAGGTCATCTTCACTCAAGAAGGACTTGTTGAAGAAGAGGATCAAGAAAGGGTCATTGAAGATTTTTGTTTACTGCTGAATGATGAAGAGATTGTTGCTGCTGAGGCTCCTGGAGTCCAGATTGATCAACCAGAAGTGCATGCACCTACTGTGGCCATTCACACTTCACCAGTTGAGCTCGCACGACAAGCTCGATCGGCAGCTCGATCGAGTCCAACTCTAGCTCGATCGAGTCCGACCTCTTCTGTCCGACAGCCTGTTTTGCTTGATCCTTACCAACCGGTTGCCGCTTCCTCGTCTCGCCTACTTAGTCAAGGTCACAAGGAAGTGATTCACAAGTTCAGAAGAGATCTCAGTGGGATTGGAATTGAGTTGCCTCCTATGGATAGCATGAGTGAGGCATTTGATCAAATGCAAATGGTCAAGGATGTTCTGCCAACAGTGATAAAGTTTCAGAGGTCCTACAAGAGTCTACTCATCAGTTCAACCTGCTTACTTCACCCACCTTCCTACCAAAGGTCAAGGATCAAGGGAAATTCACTCTCCCTTGCACACTTGGGCATCTTGAGATTGACAATGCCTTAGTGGATTCTGGAGCAAGCATCAATCTGATCTCTCTCTCCATGGCAGAGAAGCTAGGCATTGCTGGAGCCTTGCAGCGCCCTACTACTTCAATCATGTTTGGAGATGCAACTTCTAAGTCTCCTCTTGGAGTGTTCAAGAACTATCACTTGAAAATTGGAGAATGCATCATCCAAACTGATCTCACTGTGATGGAAATGGAAGAAGAGAAGGATTTGCCTCTGTTATTGGGAACCCCTTTCCTTAGTACAGTTGGCGCTTCAATAGACTTTCACAAGCAAGAAGTGATCCTTCACAAGGTGAATAGTTTGGTGTCATATCGCTTGCAGCCTAGAGGTTCAGACTTTTGTGCCACAATTGACAGTACCAATCTCAGTTCTAAGAGTCATGGAGCTACAAAGGTTGTGAAGGAAAGGGTTGACAAGGAACCAAGAGTTGGGAAGGATAAGGATGAGAGAGGACCAAGGATTGAGAAGCCACGTCTTGAGAGGGCTAGAGTTGAGAAACCACGATCTGATAGGCCAAGAGCTGAGCGACTTGTTCAAGCCCCTTGTGTGCTTGATGAAGAGAGCCTTCAAGCTTTGTTTGATGAGCCACTAGGAAGGGCTCTAAAAGAAGGGGAGGATGCAGCCTCTAAGGCAAGACCAGGAGATAAAAGAAAGGATCCACCAGCTCAGGCCCCTTCAGTCAAGCCATCTCAGCTCACAATGACTTTGTTCCCCACCAAGTTTGAAAATGGGAAGATTGAGTACAAGATAAGGTACAAGGGGAGATCAAGGCCATTCTCTAGAGCCAAGGCCTTGGTGACTTCAGAACAGTCCAGGGACCCAACCAAGCTAAAGGAGCTTCTGTCTCAAGAAAATTTCGAATTTTCAAACTTTTTCTCTCAAGTTTTTGCGATTTCAAGTGTTCACCTTCTTGTTTTGCTTGGGTTTTTGTTTACTGCTCTTCAATTCCTCATTCAACAAGGTATGAACCCTAAAACCCTTCATTCATCCATCTCATTTCAACTTATTGCTTGTTTCCCCTTTGATTTTTGATTGCATGTGTCCCTTGTGGACTTGTTCTTGAGTAATTGCCCTCATATTTCGCCTCTGCTGTATAATCTTGTTAGTTTGTTTCACCTCACCTCTGTTTTGCCTTTAAATTTGTTGCATGTGCTTGAAGGATTGAATTTGAGTTTGGTTTTGGTTAAGATGATTAGTACTTCTCTGTAGTTGCTCATTGTTCCATTTACTAGTTGTTCTTGGTTCAATTTGGTTGATTATCATCTTTTCCAGCTTTTAATCTTGAATTAGGTTTGGTTATACTCTGTTTTCACCCAACTCGATCGAGTTTGTCACTCGAGTTTTTTGACTCGATCGAGCTGGGTGTCGAGTTGACCAAACCGATCATTACAACTCTAATTCTTTGTAATCTTTGATGCATTTCAGGTACTTTAGTGAAGAAACAGAGTAACAAGGATGACAAACAGTGAGGGAAGCCGCGCTTCACAGAGGAGAATGGTTGAGGGTGAGTCAAGCAATGCAAGAGAGACATGGCTTAAGATGCAAGCCGATTTGAGAGGATGGATCAGAGGATGGAAGAGTCTGATGCATAGAGGGATATGTATACTCTGAGGCGGAACAGTCTGAGAGGAGAGAAGCCAAGAAGAGGAATGACCCTATAAGTAGTGAGAGTGAGCAAGGGGAGTTTGAGATGGAGTGAACCTTGTTCAAGAGGGGGGAAATGGCTCTCCAAATGAGGAAGGCAGTGAGGAAACTGAGAGTGATGAGGAAGGAGAAGAGGTGAACCAATTGGTTGATGAAGATGACCAAGAGGGGAACCAAGATGAGCCAATGGAAGAGGCTGAGGCAA
>CACVBM020001267.1:0-82022 GCA_902728155.2 Microthlaspi erraticum
TAAACTACCAAGAGAAGTTGGGATGCATGTGTTGTAGCGACCTCAACAAAAACGATGTGGATATGTTGGTTATGGAGAATGCCGAGAAACAAGAGTGGACTAAGATTACATTTGTGGCCATGCTTCAAGATTTACCTAGTCGTGTCGATTTTGCGGGTGTCACTCATCCTGGTGGTGAAATCGTTTTAGTCCATAAGACTTATTATAGTGGGTTGGCTTCAGTTGTTTATTATTATGATCCAAAACGGAATAGTCGTAGAAGAGCTGAAATCCAAACTACAACGTCCTTATTCACAAGAAACCCTAGTGTATACGTTAGAATCAGGGCTGTCACGGATCATGTTGAGAATATTATGCGTTTGTAGTTCGATGCATTTGGTTAAGAGTTTTCCAATATGACTTACATGCATGCAGCATGCTGATTCTTTATTACTGAGGTTAATTTTTGATGAATGAAACACAAGATATTTAAATTCCTTCAAGGAAGGTTTTGGTGTGGGTCTTCATATTATTATTTTTTTTTTGTTTTTTTGATGTCGTGTGGGTGTCTTCTTCTGTTCTTCATGTTAGGATTATGTTCTGATCATGTTAAAGAGTTTTCCAAAAAACATTTCGGGTTCGATCATCCGTCCCGTTTTAAAAACATTGATTAATAGTTTAATACATACGTATATGTAAAAAAAAAAAAAAAACAGAGAGTACTTGCGTATATGTTGACTAGAGTTTTCCTCTTCCTTGAGAAAGAAAAATGTTAATTAGGGTTTAAAAAGAAAAGAAGCCACCACAAACCTCACAATCTCCTCTACATCGCGCAGTTGCTGAAACTTCATGATCATGGACAGAAAAATGTCCAGCGATATCAATATCCCACTCGATCTAACGGTGGAGATACTCAAGAAACTTCCGGCGAAGTCTCTGGCGAGGTTCCGAAGCGTCTCGACTGAGTGGGAAAGAATTATCAATAAATTCATAGTCATTAACTCGATCGTGACTCGGTGTTTGACTACACCACCGCGTGATCTCCACTTAATCTTAAATAGGCGTTCGTCCTCTGAGTTCACCAACCTCTCGTATAGTTTCCTTTATCCTCAGATCACAAACGAAGAACAACTCTATAACGAGTATATCTTTGAAAATAGCAAAGGCTATGACTTTCGGACAAGCTTTCAATACGTACGTGGCTTGATCGGTTTTCAGTGTTCGGGTAATGGTCCGTTCAGAATACACAACCCTACCACGAGGCAATTTGTTAGCTTACCCGTTACGTGTTTGCCCGCGACATGCATCTACTTATTCGGGTACGACCCTTTCGAAAATCAATACAAGGTGGTGTGGCTAAAGAAGCAGTCTTGTCAAGTTTTCACTTTGGGAGATCCCATAAAGCAGTGGAGAGATATCCAATGCAGCCTAGAGTTTCACATCCGATTCGAACAAACAGTTTGCATCAATGGCGCAATCTATTACAAACAAGGACAAAGAGTAGGAGTTACCATTTTATGAGTTTCGATGTTAGGTCCGAAGTTTTTGATCATATTCAATCTCCAGAAGATCTGCCGGTTCACCGTTTAGATTTTACTCTTGTAAACTACCAAGAGAAGTTGGGATGCATGTGTTGTAACCAACTCAACAAAAACGATGTGGATATGTGGGTTATGGAGAATGCCGAGAAACAAGAGTGGTCAAAGGTAACATTTGTGGCCATGCTTCAAGATTTACCAAAAGCAATCACATTTGCGGGTGTCACTCATCCTGGTGGTGAAATGGTTTTCGTCCCTCAGGCTTATAGCAATACCTTGGCTTCAGAAGTTTATTATTACGATCCAAAACGGAATAGTAGTAGAATAGCTAAAGTCCAAACTACAACGTCCTTACTCGAAATAGAGCCTAGGGATAATGTTAGAATCTGGGCTGTCACGGATCATGTTGAGAATATTATGCATTTGTAGTTCGATGGATTAGTTAGTTAAGAGTTTTCCAATATGACTTACATGCATGTTGATTCTTTATTACTGAGGTTAATTTTTGAGGAATGAAAACACAAGATATTTAAATCCCTTCAAGGAAGGTTTTGGTGTGGTTCTTCATGTTATGATTATGCATGTGCTGATCTTAGTCTGATTCGAATAGAACAAAAATGTAAGCCGAGTGAAAGAGACACAATTTATGAATTTACGTTTTGTGAACATCACATTTCGTACGTTTTGTTTTACCGGTTATTTTAGGTTTCTTCGTTTCTAGATTTCTCAAGATATATAGTTTCTTGACTCTATATATCCATCTGAGAATAGCCACTAATCAAATATTTTCAAGAACTCACTCCATATGCTACAACCCCAATAAATCTTGCTTGGTAAACTCCATTGAACTAAATCTCAGGGTTTCTCCTTTTGCACTCTCTTTACAAGCTTTTCTCCTTTCTTTATGCACTCTTGCTTATTGTAAAAGAGAACGTAGCTTGGTACTGTTATATATACTGATATATGTCTTGTGGTTGCTCCCGAATATCAAATCTTTGATATCAAAACAAACTATGCTTTTTTTCTACTACTTGTGGTTGTCCTTTTGTTTTGTTAGATTTTGAACCATAGTTCAACAGATACCAATCAAAGCATTTCAACTTTCAAGAACTCTCTCTCTCTCTCTCTTTATATAAACAGACAGACTTAGATTTCATGACCATCAAACTGAAGATGGGCTTTTCATAGTAATGGGCTGAACAACTTATAACAGCTGGGCCGATCTATTTCTTTTTATCAACATAAGGCGGGAAAGTGAGGAAAGAGGGAAGAGAGGAGATGGAGTCGGAGAAAGTGGTGGTGGACGAGCTGCCGCTGGCTATCGTGCGCCGGGTAGTGAAGGATAAGCTTTCGGAGTGCTCGCCGGATTATGACGTCAGTATTCACAAGGAAGCGCTTCTCGCATTCTCCGAGAGTGCTCGGATCTTCATCCACTACCTCTCCGCCACGTACGCCTAATCAAAACCCTAAATTTCCGAATTTCTTCATCACAATTAGCTAAATCTGAGTCATGATGGTTACTATATTGTGATTGAAACGATGAATTTTCCGTTTCTGATCTGAACTCAAAAGAGAAATCTTCCGAATTGACATGATAATTCTCCAATTTTTTTCTTCAAGTTGATCCAGTTTTTTCTTCAGTTCGAAAAATTAATGCTTCAATTTGTTTTGTTTGTGGTGAATGATAGCGCAAATGATATCTGCAAAGATTCAAGGAGACAAACGATGAAGGCCGATGATGTGTTGAAGGCATTAGAAGAAATGGAGTTTGCAGAATTTTTGGAGCCGCTTAAAGCTTCTCTTGAAGGTTAATTTCTCTGAAGAATATTATATTTCTCCCAAATTGTTGTTAACTGTTAGAGAACATGATTAGGTTGATTGATATATTTGTCTTTGTTGTTAATTTCTCTGAATGATTTTTGCAGAGTTTAAGAAGAAGAACGCTGGGAAGAAAGCGGCGGCTGCGGGTGGTGGAACAGCATCAAAGCCTGGTGGTGGAGCGGCTTCGAAGCCTGTAGAGACGAAGAAGAGGAAACAGGAAGGATCACCGTCTCAAATGGGTGCGAGGAAAAGCAAAAGAGATGAGGGAAATAGCAAGAACGTTCAAAATGATGAGGAGAATGAGACTGACAACACAGAAGAAGAGAATGGGAATGATGAGGAGATGGAGATTGACGATGATAATACCGAAGAGAATGGGAACGAGAATGACGATGACAATACCGAAGAGAATGGGAATGATGAGGAGATTGAGAACCAGGGACACAGCGGAGAAGAGAATGAGGACAATAGCATGGAAGAAAATGGGAGTGGAAGTGGTGAAGATAATGAGAGTGGTGAAGAGGTAGAGGAAGGTGATGAAGAAGACGAGTGAAACACTGAGGTTCTTTTCATATGTTTCTGCTAAGAGCGTTTTTTTCAATCTTTTTGTTCTCATTAGCTTGTAATGTGTGTGGGCATGATGATGAAGCATGTCATAGACTCATATAGAATTGGTTTGCTCGTTTGACTCTAGTGCTAAACAGATATATAAGTGACAGAGTTTAGATAATGAGGGTTTATACAAGATGATCACAAGCACCAAAATCTCATAACACATTAGTGAAAAAGAACAAATTCTTGCCTAATTATACACTGGATGCTTGGTCTAAGCCAATTTTGCATCTTCTACTTGTTCTTTTTCACTAGTGAAACATTCCATACAACAAAAACAGTGTTTCAAAGGTCACAAAGAACGCAATATCCAACAAAATAGGTTCATCACATTCAAGTCAGGTCTCATATGGCAGTCATTTCATCAAACGGTAACACCAAGAGCACACTCAATACTACATGACTTGTTGGGAACTGTAAACACAGTGTCAAACCACTCGACCTTCCCCCAAATCTCTTCATCGTCACGCCTTTCAAGCGCAATCACCGCACACAGAACCATCTTCTCCTTATACGCCACAACCTTCTCCCACAACACAACCATCTTCCCACCATAATCCGCCAATTTAGCAATATACCGAGGAATCTTAGGCAATCCTTTCACACCTTTCACAACCCTCCAAACTCCCGCCTTACCCTCATACCATTTGAACACTCCCTCGTTAAACATGTAGAGCACACCGCCAATCACACGATAAGAAAACCAATCCCAACCATAATCCATATCCCATCCCAACCTTTCCCATCTACCTTCACTCGGTTCGTAAGCCAAACCCTTACAGCTTCCGAAAACGTATACTTTTCCATCGGCTCCTGCGCTTTTACTTATCGCACATCCACATATCTTCGCGCCCTGGCTTGGCACAAGCTCCCAAGTTTGAGTCTTTGGATCGAAAACTTCCATCCAATCGCAAGGACGGCTGCAGTCTTGGAAGCCGTCTAAGCAGCCTCCTGTTACGTATATCTTTCCGTCAACGACATTGGCGGCAGTGCAACTCCGTTTCACCAGCATCTTTGGACCCTCGCGCCACGTGTTGGACCGGCAGTCGAGGATCGAGACGTTAGACGAGCGGTCGTCGTCGTCTATGGGTCCGCCGATGTTGTAGATATCTGAAGCAATTGTCACGAGACTCCTCGACGATTGGTGAGTTCCTGAATGCGAAGCTTGGATTTTAGCTAAAGCGTACCCAATACCGAAGATGATAATACGGAAGAGAACGGGAATGATGAGGAGGACGATGACAATACCGAAGAGAATGGTAATGATGAGGATAACGAAAGTGGTGAAGAGGGAGAGGCTGATAAAGAAGATGAGTGAAACTCGAGGTTCTTTCATATGTTTCTGCAAAGAACATTCTTTTCAAGTTTTTGTTCTCATTATCATGCTAATCGATTGAACTTATAATGTGGGCTTGGTCAGGCATGTCAAAGACTCATATGGAATTGTTTTGCTCCTTTGACTCGAGTATGAAAACAGACATATGTAAGTGACAGAGTTTAGAAAATGAGGTTTTGTACAAGATGATCACAAACAGAGCACCCAAAATCACACAATAATATTGGTGAAAAAGAACATTGCCTAATTGTTCACTAGATGCTCCTTCTAAGCCAATGTTACAAAACAAAAAACAGTGTTTCAAAAAGGTCACAAAACACAGAGACACAATTATCCAACAAAAATATATTACACATGACGACTAAAGAGAATCATGATTCATCACATTCATCAAACGGTAACACCAAGAGCATATTCAACTCTACATGACTTGTTGTCAACTGTAAGAACAGTATCATACCACTCAACCTTCCCCCAAATCTCTTCATCACTAAGCCTTTCAAGCGCAATCACCGCACACAGAATCAGCTTCTCCTTATACGCCACAACCCTCTCCCACAACACAACCATCGGAATCTTAGGCAATCCTTTCATACCTTTCACAACCCTCCAAATCCCCGCCTTACCGTCATACCATTTGAACACGTTCTCGTCAAACATGTAGAGCACATCGCCAACCACACAAAAGGAAAACCAAACCCAATTATAATCCATATCAAATGAAAGATATTCCCATCTACCTGTTCTTGGTTCGTAAGACAAACCATTGTCCCCAAACATGTACAATTTCCCATCAGCTCCGGCGCTTTTACCTACTTTACAGCCGCATATCTTCGCGCCCTGGCTTGGCACAATCTCCCAAGCTTGAGTTTTCGGATCGAAAACCTCCATCCAATCGGAAGGGCTGTCGCAGTCTTTGAAGAAGCCGTCACTGCAGCCTCCTGCTACGTAGATCTTTCCGTCAACGACATTGGCATCAGTGTAAGCCCTTTTCACCAGCATGTTTGGACCCTCGCGCCACGTGTTGGAACGGCAGTCGAGGATCGAGACGTTAGAGGAGCGGTCGTTGTCGTCGTCGTCTATTGGTCCGCCGATGTTGTAGATCTCTGAACCAATTGTCACGAGGCTCGTCGAGCGCGACCAGGACGAGGAGCCAGAATGTGGAGCTTGGATTTTGGCTAAAGCGTAACCGATTGGCTTCTTCTTCCTCTTATTCTTCAATTTCGTGGCGGCGTCGTCGTCGTTGGTGGTTATGGTTTGATTAGGTTTCCGGCAGAGAGTGAACCAGCGAGGGATAGGGTCGGGATGGAACTTTAAGCACACGTAGAGAGAAATCTCGGTGTGGCCTATAGAGGATCTGGTCTTGTAAAGCTCCGGTGAAGCAATTAGAGATCGGAAGCTCTTGGAGACGAGTGAGAGAGTCGGGTAGTACAGTATCGAGACGCGTGCGAAGCAGCTTATTAGCAAATCATCCGGAAGCGAAGGATTTGGTGTCGATTCCGTCGTCGGCGGGAGCACTATCGCCGCCGGCTCATCTTTCTTCTTCTTCTTCTTGAGCGGCGGTTTCTTCGTCGCAGTCTTCTTCTTCCTCTTCGACGACATTTGCGGAATTAGCGAGAAAGCAGTTGTTCAAACTCCGTCTTTTTTCTACTTCTTCTTCTCCAACTGCACAGAGAGAGAGAGAAATGGATTTTTTTGCACTAGCAAAACTCGGCGAAGGTTAATTTTATTCAATTATGGGCTCAAGTAATCAAAATCCTTAATGGGCCTTGAATCCCCAACTTTGAAACTGAAATGGTTGTTTTATCAACGTTTCTTTTGATCACAATTTTTTATTCAATGAAAAAAAATGTGAAATTGATAAAATTCAACTAAAAAAAGGTGAAACTGATTAATCAAGACCAATTTTTCATAGTTTGTCTGTGGGAATTGAATACTAAAGTAACATTATTTCATAAAAGTAACAACCTAAAAACGTCAGGAAGACCATAAAGAAGAAGAAAAGGTGTGTCCTCTACTCAATCAAGAATCTCAGAGATAGCAGTCTTCTTAAATGGATCACCTTGAGAAAGCAGAGCAGCCGTGGACTTGTTCGGAAATATATTATCAGCCTTCATTCGCTCTCGCATTCCATAAGCAGGCGCTTTAGCGTTCAAGTAAGCCTGCAAGAGTCCTTGAAACTTCCTCATCTTCTCGAATATCTTCACAGCGTTGTGAAGATATTAGGATGTCTCTCTCTGATCATTGCTTCGATTTTGGTGAATATGTTTTTTTTTTAATTAAGGTTTTTGGATGGCGAATTGTGTATGGTTTATGCAGAGATTTAAGTTGGTGACTACGAAACAAGTAAAGTTCACTTGGTCGGGTCGGGTGATGGTGATGTCTTTATGCCGGAGATTGAGAAGCTTGACCCAATGTATACAGCAGTAGCATAAGTAGAAGAGCCGAAGAAGAAGGAGAGGAAGAGGAAGAGCGAACCAAAATCCACATAGGTTCCAAAACCGATATTCAGCGAGGAAGAAGAGCTTCTACTAAAGGAAAAAAAATTAAACCTTTAGTAGCATAAGCTCTTCTTCCTCGTTCCATATCGTTTTTGGAACGCATGTGGGTTTTGGTTCGCTCTTCCTCTTCTTCTTCCTGTTGTTGTTGTTCTTCTTCTTCGGCTCTTCTGCTTCTTGCATGCATTGGGTCAAGCTTCTCAGTCTCCACAATGTGGAGGCACAGAGGTACATTTCGGACTCCTTACCTCTTCCGGTTCCCAAATTTGGTCCATTTGATGTTCCTCCCTTGGATTGAGACCGTTTCACTCATGTTTGTCCTCATAGTCATGTGTAGAAACCTATTAATCCATGTTTGGTAAGTATGGGTCCATCTAGTTCATCTTATACACTACAAGTGAGTTTCCACAATGTGGAGTCACAGAGGTACATTTCGGACTCCTTACCTCTTCCGGTTCCCAAATTTGGTCCATTTGATGTTCCTCCCTTGGATTGAGACCGTTTCACTCATGTTTGTCCTCATAGTCATGTGTAGAACCTATTAATCCATGTTTGGTAAGTATGGGTCCATCTAGTTCATCTTATACACTACAAGTGAGTTTCCACAATGTGGAGGCACAGAGGTACATTTCGGACTCCTTACCTCTTCCGGTTCCCAAATTTGGTCCATTTGATGTTCCTCCCTTGGATTGAGACCGTTTCACTCATGTTTGTCCTCATAGTCATGTGTAGAAGCTATTAATCCATGTTTTGGTAAGTATGGGTCCATCTAGTTCATCTTATACACTACAAGTGAGTTTCCACAATGTGGAGTCACAGAGGTACATTTCGGACTCCTTACCTCTTCCGGTTCCCAAATTTGGTCCATTTGATGTTCCTCCCTTGGATTGAGACCGTTTCACTCATGTTTGTCCTCATAGTCATGTGTAGAACCTATTAATCCATGTTTGGGTAAGTATGGGTCCATCTAGTTCATCTTATACACTACAAGTGAGTTTCCACAATGTGGAGTCACAGAGGTACATTTCGGACTCCTTACCTCTTCCGGTTCCCAAATTTGGTCCATTTGATGTTCCTCCCTTGGATTGAGACCGTTTCACTCATGTTTGTCCTCATAGTCATGTGTAGAACTATTAATCCATGTTTGGGTAAGTATGGGTCCATCTAGTTCATCTTATACACTACAAGTGAGTTTCCACAATGTGGAGGCACAGAGGTACATTTCGGACTCCTTACCTCTTCCGGTTCCCAAATTTGGTCCATTTGATGTTCCTCCCTTGGATTGAGACCGTTTCACTCATGTTTGTCCTCATAGTCATGTGTAGAACCTATTAATCCATGTTTGGGTAAGTATGGGTCCATCTAGTTCATCTTATACACTACAAGTGAGTTTCCACAATGTGGAGGCACAGAGGTACATTTCGGACTCCTTACCTCTTCCGGTTCCCAAATTTGGTCCATTTGATGTTCCTCCCTTGGATTGAGACCGTTTCACTCATGTTTGTCCTCATAGTCATGTGTAGAACCTATTAATCCATGTTTGGTAAGTATGGGTCCATCTAGTTCATCTTATACACTACAAGTGAGTTTCCACAATGTGGAGGCACAGAGGTACATTTCGGACTCCTTACCTCTTCCGGTTCCCAAATTTGGTCCATTTGATGTTCCTCCCTTGGATTGAGACCGTTTCACTCATGTTTGTCCTCATAGTCATGTGTAGAACTATTAATCCATGTTTTGGTAAGTATGGGTCCATCTAGTTCATCTTATACACTACAAGTGAGTTTCCACAATGTGGAGGCACAGAGGTACATTTCGGACTCCTTACCTCTTCCGGTTCCCAAATTTGGTCCATTTGATGTTCCTCCCTTGGATTGAGACCGTTTCACTCATGTTTGTCCTCATAGTCATGTGTAGAAGCTATTAATCCATGTTTGGTAAGTATGGGTCCATCTAGTTCATCTTATACACTACAAGTGAGTTTCCACAATGTGGAGTCACAGAGGTACATTTCGGACTCCTTACCTCTTCCGGTTCCCAAATTTGGTCCATTTGATGTTCCTCCCTTGGATTGAGACCGTTTCACTCATGTTTGTCCTCATAGTCATGTGTAGAAACCTATTAATCCATGTTTGGTAAGTATGGGTCCATCTAGTTCATCTTATACACTACAAGTGAGTTTCCACAATGTGGAGGCACAGAGGTACATTTCGGACTCCTTACCTCTTCCGGTTCCCAAATTTGGTCCATTTGATGTTCCTCCCTTGGATTGAGACCGTTTCACTCATGTTTGTCCTCATAGTCATGTGTAGAACCTATTAATCCATGTTTGGGTAAGTATGGGTCCATCTAGTTCATCTTATACACTACAAGTGAGTTTCCACAATGTGGAGTCACAGAGGTACATTTCGGACTCCTTACCTCTTCCGGTTCCCAAATTTGGTCCATTTGATGTTCCTCCCTTGGATTGAGACCGTTTCACTCATGTTTTCCTCATAGTCATGTGTAGAACTATTAATCCATGTTTGGTAAGTATGGGTCCATCTAGTTCATCTTATACACTACAAGTGAGTTTCCACAATGTGGAGGCACAAAGGTACATTTCGGACTCCTTACCTCTTCCGGTTCCCAAATTTGGTCCATTTGATGTTCCTCCCTTGGATTGAGACCGTTTCACTCATGTTTGTCCTCATAGTCATGTGTAGAAGCTATAATCCATGTTTTGGTAAGTATGGGTCCATCTAGTTCATCTTATACACTACAAGTGAGTTTCCACAATGTGGACAGAGACATCACCATCACCTAAGTGAATTTTACTTGTTTCGGAGTCACCATTGTAAATCTCTATATAAACCACACATAATTCGACACCCAAAAAACCTAATTAATAAAAAAAAGTCCAGATTCACCAAAATCGAAACAGTGATCAGAGGGAGAAGAACCAAGAATTCTTGGTTCAGGATGGAACTTCTTCCTCTTCGACGACATTTGCGGAATTAGCGAGAACGCAGTTGTTCAACCGTCTTTCTTCTACTTCTTCTTCTCCGACTGCCGAGAGAGAGAATTTGAGTTCGCTCACAAAACTCTGTGAGAGGTTAATTTAATTCAATTATGGGCTCAAGTAATCAAAATCCTTAATGGGCCTTGGGCCTTGAATCCCCAACTTTGAAACTGAAATGGTTGTTTTATTAACGTTTCTTTTGATCACAATTTTGCATTCAGGAAGTATATGAACAAAAAAGGTGAAACTGATTCAAGAATCAAGACCAGTTTTTTTCATAGTTTGTCTGTGGGATTTGAATACTAAAGTAACATTCTTTCATTAAAACTTAAAAGTAACAATCTAAAAGGTCTCTAAAGTGGATAGATTCACCAAAGAAACATTTAAAAACAGAGTAACTAAGCAGAGACTCTCAAACTAAACGTAAGGAAGACAAAGAAGAAGAAGAAGAAAAAGGTGTGTCTTCCTACTCAATCAAGAATCTCAGAGATAGCAGTCTTCTTAAACGGATCACCTTGAGAAAGCAGAGCAGCCATAGACTTATTCGGAAAGATATTATCCGCCTTCATCCGCTCTCTCATCCCATAAGCAGGCGCTTTAGCGTTCAAGTAAGCCTGCAAGAGCCCCTGAAACTGCCTAAGCCTTGACGTATACCCAACTTCCCTCATCCTCTGAAATATCTTCTCAGCGTTATGAACATCTCCGCGTCTCGAGTACTCGTCCATCAAATACATGAACGACGTCATCATCGGCTTCGTATGGCTCTGTTTCGACGCTTCTCTCAACAAAGACTCAGCCTTTTCGACTTCCCCTGCTTCAACATAAAGCTTGATGAGCGCGTCCCATGTCGTCGCCTCGATCCTGCAACCGTTCTCGTCCATTCTCTTCACCAAAGCTTTCCCCTTTGAGAGCATCTTGTGGTCAACGTACACTCTCAGGAGAACAGAGTAAGTGTTGGAGGATTGTCTTCTGTCCATCTTCACAATCTTCTCGAATATCTCCTCTGCTTCTTTCACCTTGTTGAGCTTCCCGAACGCGTGGATCGCAGCGAGAGACTCCTCAAAGCGAGGCTTCGCTTCGCAGATCTTCCATATCCTCGTGACTTCGTCTTCTCTGCCGAGAGTTGCGTAGAGTGAGAGCAAATCTTTGAACGCTCCTCTGTTCGCCTCCAAGCTTCCACCTTCCATCTCTTTCAAGACTTTCTCTGCTTTCTCCTTAAGCCCTGCGCCTACGTAGTGCCTAGCAGTGATGGCTTGCGTGTAGAAGTCAGGCTCAACGCCTTCCTCTCTCATCGTCTCCACGATCTGCTCCATCCCGTTGATGTCGTTGGAGGAGCCTTTCACGTCGATCAAGATCTTGTACGTGAGGAGGCTCGGCTTGACGTTCTCTTTCTCCATGAGGAGCAACACGTCAGCGATTTTCTTCTTGTCGACTCTCTTGTAGAGGAGAAGCATCTGGTCACAAGTGAATCCGGAGAGAGGAAGCCCCAAGTCTTTCATTCTGTTGAACACAACTTCAGACTTCTTGACGTTGCAAGCAGCTACAGAGTTCGCTAGGAAGGTTCGGTAGATGACTTCTCCTCTGAAAGACTTAGGGATCTTGTCCATGTAAGCTTCTCCTTTCTCTAAGCCGCGAGTTTTCACGATGAGGTCTAACCGAGAAGCGTAGTCTCTATCCTTCATTTCCATTTTCTTATTTGCCTCCAACCATTCTGACATCTATACAAAGCAGAACAAGAAATGAATGTAAACATATAACAAATATATAAGTTAAAGGTACTAACAAGTAAGTTATTTACCTGTAAAGCTCTTCCATACATACGACGTTTACGAAGCTGGAGGATCGCTTTAGAGACCTCGAATCGGTTGATCTCGTTTCCTTCTTCAACGTATTTGTCAAGTGCACTGCCTATAGAGAGACCTGCTGCAGAAACAATGGTGTTGAATAGCTCTGATGGTTTCTTTTGGACTGTTTTAATACCATCATCGGTTTCAATGAGGTCTAGTTCTTCTTCTTCTTCATCAGCGGAGAGCTTTGTCTCATCATCCTCACTATCATCATCACTACTGCTACTACTAGTCTCCTTTGCATTTTCGAGTTCTGAGAAACCGTCTTCGAGGTCATCTTCTTGATCACTTTTAGTGCCAGCGTTTGAGGAGAGTGCACGTTTACTCATCATCATAGAGGAGATGTCTTGGAATCTTGGAGCAGCTTCACATTTATCATTATATACAGTCGAAGGTGATTCAAGAGTGAAGAAGCTTCTTCCTTCCAGTTGTGAATAAACAGCAGAACAAGCTCCAAATTGGAGTCTCTGTGTTCTGTGGAAAATAACAAAAAAGAGAGAGAAGTTTCTTGATTATTACCAAAAGTGCCAATAGCATTCAACAGAGAGACAAACAAAGCATTTTTAGATTGACAATCCAAAGCCTAATTAAATCAAATTCCCTCCTAAATCAGAGATCCTTACCTCCGCAAAACCTTGGAAAGAGCCAACATGCTTCAAAATTACCTGAAAAAATACACACACACGGCAAAAATCAGATTAAAAAATATAGGTTTTTTGAAGCAATAGATTCTATCATTTGTTGCTCAGGAACCTCAATTACACCAAAAAAATGTTTATTTGTTTGAAACAGAAACTAATCAGCAACTCTAACATTGGGTGCTATAATGCGAGAAAGAGATATTGTATCAAACGGAAGTAGAAGATGATTGAATCAGAAATAAGCTTTACTCTCTCTCAGGAATATTCGGCATAGCAGAGTTAATAGCTGTACAGTAAACCCTAACTCTAGCCTCTAAAGTCTCTATAAACCCCAAATGATCGATACAGAAATCTTAAAAATGTTCATGTAAGCTAAATAAACAAGGGATCCGAATTTATCAGCTAACATGATATGTACTCATGAGATCACCGGTGAGCATACCGGATTGTACAATTGAGAAGTGCCTTTGTGAATCGGAGACGACGGCGGCGAAAGAAAAGCAGAGTGAAAATTTTAGATCGTCGACGTCGTTCTAAAATGAGCGGATAAATATTTATAAACCCTATGCTTTACCAAACCGAACCGAACCAAAACATTTGTGATCTCCGGTATGATGTTTTTAATTGACGTTACTCACATAAATATCTGTGTTACTAAACCAAACCCATAACAAGCAGAACAAAAACCGAAAACCCAAACCCAAAACCAGCTGAGATTCTCTTCGACCCGGAGAACCAATAATAATTATCTTAGAGCAAGTATGTAAGTGAGAACTGAGAGGTTAGAAAATCTAGTTTTGTACAAGATGGCCAAAAACAGAGTACCAAATCTCATAACACATTGGTGAGAAGAACAAATTCTTGCCTAATTATTAATTTTGAATTTTGATTTAGAAAGCCAAAAAAGTTGGGATGCTAAGTCTAAGCCAATGTTACAACAAGAAAGAGCAGAAAAAAAACTCTTAGCTAAGAAAACGTTTTGTCACATTTGAAAATTTCCTCAGTTTTTGATGTATAAAAACACTAAAGGAGGGTCATTTTTTCGTTGCTCTTTTTACTTCATGTATTCATGTATTCAGCGACACTCTGCGAAATATCGTCGAGGAAAGACACAAACCCCATGGCGCTAGCAAAACCGCTACCGTCCACGTCTTGTTCTTCTATCAGATAGTTCTCAAAAGCGGTAGCATCGTCATGTCCTCCTCGGATAAACATCAGTTTCGGTGTGATGCTCCTTTCTTGCTTCACTTGATTTATGGTCTTCCTCAACAAACCTGTAAGATAAAAACAAAACTGTGTCAAATAAACATAACCTATGAATTGGATTTTACTTTCAAGAGAGAAAAAACTTACATTCTTGAGGTGGAGGGAAAGGAATCGACGGGTCTGCGGTTGATGAGTAGAAGACGATCAAAGTTGTATACGCGTCTAGGAAAAATATCGGACTGCCACTTGTCATCAACGCAGCGCGGCTCAGTGAATGACGCGGATACGCCACTTGATCAGGTGTTGAATATGACATAAGCGTTGGGTATATCCCGCAATGAAGAGAGCTCGGCTCCAACACACTGCAAATTTCGAGACTTGACGTTTGAGACAGTTGTTCGGTTATTGATTGGTTTATTTGGGGGTGGTGGTTTTACCTGAAAAGGCATTGCAAGTAGATTCTGTAATCAGGATGGACACCTTCTTCGTGAAACCGGAGAAGGGGATTACGGAGTAAAGCGAAGACTAAACGAGGTAAAGGCTCGAGCTGAGGACATTGCGAAAACGTGATGTCGATCTGAGAGCTTATCGACTTGTTTCCGTTTTTGTAGGGAACGAGCTGAAAGGCGTCGTTGTATTGCGCTGTTAGGATTACTAGCCAGTCGTCAAGCAATGCACGCCCTTCTCGGACTCCATTCTCTAGAGAAGCTACAATTACCTGCAGGAAAATATAATTTACGAAACCATACATGACATAATTTAGAAGTTTGAATAAGAGATTAATAATATGAAATGACTTTTACCTTGTGAACGAGCAATGAGAGGACAACTTCATGATCCACGCTGTCGTAAATTTCGTTGATGTTTTTTGCAGTTCCAAATTGCATGGTTTTGATCCTTAGGCGTCTCTGAAGTGTGTGTTTGTCTCTGTGTAACATAGAACATATCAAACTTAGAAACGAAACACTACTAGATCCACTAGAACATGATATAGAAAAAAACACTATGAATGCTCCAGTGATTAAAAAATACAATGAAAGAGCTTATCCCCATATTAACCAGTTGTCCAGTGGTGTACAAACTCTAGAATGAACATTAACCAAAAGCTTTTGCTATGGATTTAGTCGTACCTACTTGACGATGACATTTCTGAATTTGACAGTCCCTCGGGAGGTACAACAACTGTGTACTGGAATGCAATTTGCACCACAGGTTGATCTCCAGAATGTCTGCAAAAGGTAATGAGGAAATTATAGGTTAGCAGATTCGAGTGCTAAGTCTACTTCTACTAAAATGCATAGCGTTTTTACTTCATTGATTCAGCAATTTACTTAAAAAGTTCTATAATCTAAAAACAAAACAGTAATATCTTGTTGCAGGTCAATGATTATTTACAGATATACCGAGAGAAAAAATAGAAATGAAAAATCAATGACTACACACTTTACAAAACCCTGCAAATGCATGGAAATAATTTGCATCCATTTAATCCCTTCTACTTAATCATGAAAAACATAATAGGAAAAAGCAATTCTTGATAGGCTTACTTGGCAAATCCAGTATTATCTGCAAACTCAAAGTCATAAGCATATGTTGCATATGAATCACAGCAGATGATATGCTGAATGTTCTCGTACTGTGGATCAGGAAAGAAGTGACCAAACTGCAAGTAAGGCTAAAATGTTAGATGAAGCAAAAAACAGAAAAAAAGAACATCATCTGAACTTTCGTTTCTCACTAAAACCACATACAGAGTTTCCAGGTTTAAATTCAGTTGACGTCCTCAATCTCAAGACGCAATTGAAAGCATACGGCCGATTAAGCATCCGAAACCTGGAAAACAACATCATACAATTCTGTTTCAAAAAATTTGGTAACGAGTGAAGAAAACAACAGCATGCGTTCTTGCTATTAATGTGGGAAAAAATTATGCTGGGTTAGCAACAGAACTAACATGTCTTGGGGAAGAGTCGAATCATCAGTGCTTGAATACAAAAACAGCGAGCCACCACTTTCGATGCTAAGGAACTTCAAGGATGCTAAATCTGTGTACTCGTTTGTAACTGCAAATACGTCTACACATACACCTGACTGGACAGCAATGGCTGCCTATAAAATAGCCGTCAGATCTACGCTGAAAATATAACTATCTAGGAGATAAAAAAAAAAAAAATTGAAATAAGACTTACTATGTCTTTGTAGAATGGTGTTTGCTCAGGAAGCAGAGCACGATCAGCATCTACGCGTTTACTTGCATATTGTTCACCATACCTACTCGTATCCAGTTGTCCACGTCCATAATCAGGAGGACCAGACAGGAAAGCAAACACCCTAGCTGCACTTATATCGAGTCAATAAAACACTCCCCACTATGAAACGTACTTGGTGAGGAGAAAACTAGACTATGTTGAAACATAATTGGTGTAGGCATGCTATATATTTTCACATACCTAACGCAAATGTACTCCCAAATTCAGATCCTAAGTAGTTGAAGAGAGCTTCCATTGCTGTACCAAAGCCTCTACCACCCATCAACACACCATCCATCCCTTGAGCTGCTCCAGATGATCTCCCCCAAGAAGTTATCGGTCTTAGTGTCTCAAGAGCAGCAGCAATACGATCCTTGCAAGTTTCTACCTGCAGGAAGTAAAGAAAGGGAACTTAGTCTGTCTACATGTGATCTAACAATCACTATGAATTACCAAGGAAGCAGGAAACAAGAAAGGAGGTGTTAAAAATGACAATACCGGAGCCAGAAACTGTAACAAGGGCATGGCATCCTCAAGCTCTAGAGGTAAGCTGCTCTCTGCATCAGGGGGAATAAATACATTCTTTACAACTGGTATAGGGCCTTGAACATCATACAGTCCTATTTTGTGGCTGAATGTAGCAAGCCCAAAAAGTGACCCTGGACTTAGAGCTGCAAAACAGAAAAATTCACCCTCAGAACGCAGTCACAGAGTCACACTGAAGAAATATTTAAATCGCTGCTTTAAATTTTGTATGACATGACCTTCCAGAGCAGCTAGCAATGCACTTTTTGTAAGCTCCAAAAATTCCTCAGAAGCTGCAGGTTGAAAAGTAGTTACGAGCAACATTAGAACAAGATGGTGGACAACACTCATAGTTAAATGGCAATGCAAAGTCCACTAACTCACAATTCAGCTACAATCCACACTAACGATGATGAGATAACCAAATATTTTGTATACAACGCAAAGAAAAAGTAATTATAAGCAACACAAAAGTGGAAGATCGGAACAGTAAGATCAAACAAAAACATAGGAAAACGGAAGAAGATAGAGCAGTTTGATATCAAGCAGGTGAAATTCCATGTGGATTGTTCTTGCGGCCACCAAGTTGATATTTACAAGAATGAGAGACTTGGACGTTCACGAAGTTAAACACATTAAATCCAAAGACCATTCAAACAGAAACTTGATGAAGACCAAATAAATGATCACAAAATTCTCTGTTCAGAACAATCCGAAGTAAATTTACAGCTACCATAGCAAAATCACAGCACAAACTCGAAAAGAACACCAAAAAAACATACAGCCCCAAGCTAGAATCACAATCCAAATCACATACAAGTAAAATGACACACACATTGCTTTTGAAAATTACAATGCAAGGTTCACCAACGCGAATCTACACTAGCCACGAAGAGAGAACCATTAATTTGAACCTAAGAGAGAAGAAAGAAAGTCTTACAAGAGAGATCAATCGCCGCAACATATACAGGCCGCGCTTGCGTCATTTCTTCCTCCGATCCGTCCACTAGAAAACAACAATCAAGCAGAAATCAGAGACGAATCAAACAAAAACCATAAGAATCTGTACAAAAGGCGATGTAGAAACGAACGAGGCAACTCGAGATCAATGAAGGAAGAACTCATTTCAGGGATAGACTGAGGATTAGAGTAACGAGCAATTGCATCGGAAGGAAGTCCATTGAGTGTGCCGCAGAGCGCGCAGTTCCAAGCCCATTGATCGAGCTCACAGTAGGTGTTGAAGTAAGCGTAGCAGTTTTCGCAGCGAGGAAGAAGATGGCCGTTGGATCCGCACGCTGGTCCGATCCCGTTCTCGTCTTTAGCTGCGAATGGCGTCACTGTCAGTCCCCATGGGAGTCCTGACGCCTCTTGAGCATCTGAATCGATCGGAAAACGCGACACCGTTGCTCGAACCGCCATGTTCTCAGATCCTTCACTTTTTTCTCAACGGTGATTTTGTAGCAAATTGGTGTGGAGATCGGAGAAAAAATGGATGAGCGCGAGTGTGTGCGCCAATTCGGCCGCGGCGTACGTTAGCTTATGCCGTAAACTTTAATTGCAAATCACTCGCGTTTATAACGCATATCTGAATCGGAAATTAGCGTTTGCGACTGTAGACCCTTTATTCGATTTGGAAAAGAAAAAGAAGAATTCTCTTCTTTTCTTCTTTCTTCATTTGCTAGTGACAGTCACCGAGTCAGCGCATCTTTCACCGGAGCGTCATTATTTCTTCGGAGAGAGAACACAGAAACATACACAGAGAGAGCATGGAAATGGAAGGAAGAAGGCGAGAAGTGGTTGTTTCATCTCTGCAATTCGCCTGCTCCGACGACATCTCCACCAACGTCGCCGCCGCTGAGAGGTTCGTCTTTGACCTTTAATTTCATTTGTTTTGCTTGGAATCAATAGTTTTCATGGAAATTATCGCGTTTGTTTTGATTACGATCTATCTTCGATGACCTTTCAAGTTTAAGTATCGCCGATTCGAGCTCTGATATAGCTTGCTTTGTTTTCCTTGTTCGAATTCGATCTGTATCTGAGAAGGCAGTTGTTTACATTTTTGCACAGGCTGGTCAAGGAAGCACACGCGAAAGGAGCAAATATCATTCTCATTCAGGTGATTGTTGCTCTTGAGAATTTTCACAGATATGGTTTGGTTAAAGACTATTGTCACTAGATTAGTCTTTGACATTAGGGAGCTACATATATATTTGTTTCCACAACTTGTGATTAGCCTGGAGTGTTTCTTACATCCATAAATTATCAATACAGGAACTTTTTGAGGGCTATTACTTCTGTCAAGCACAAAGAGAGGACTTCTTTCAACGAGCCAAGCCTTACAAGGACCATCCTACCATTGCAAGGTGACATTTCTTCTTCGATTCGTCTTGATCATCTTGATGCCACTTTGATGCTGTACATATGCTCTAGTGCTTTAATGGTTGGACAATTACTTGATATGGGTTTACTACTACACAGGATGCAGAAGCTGGCGAAAGAACTGGGTGTAGTGATACCGGTTAGCTTCTTCGAGGAGGCAAATAATGCACATTACAACTCGATAGCCATAATTGATGCTGATGGAACTGACCTTGGGATTTATAGGAAGTCGCATATTCCTGATGGACCGGGTGAGTCAAGTTTGGACTTTGGAAATAGCTTGAGTTTGTCCTACCTTTCTGATGATATCTTCTCTTAACTTCAGGTTATCAGGAGAAGTTTTATTTCAATCCTGGAGACACTGGCTTTAAGGTAAGTTTTGACCCAATATGTCTTATTTTTCATGTTATTTGGTTCACATGGTTGATATCTTCTCCATTGGTGTGAATAGGTTTTCCAGACGAAGTTTGCAAAAATTGGAGTTGGTAAGATGCTCTATGCAGAACTCTTCCTTTTCTTCGTGACTTCATCGTTACTGAATTATTGGTTGCATTGTCTTGTTTCAGCTATATGTTGGGATCAGTGGTTTCCTGAGGCAGCTCGAGCTATGGTTCTACAGGGTGCAGAAGTATTGTTTTATCCTACTGCCATTGGCTCTGAACCCCAAGACCAGGGATTGGATTCGCGTGATCATTGGAGGAGAGTCATGCAAGGGCATGCTGGAGCTAATGTGGTAAGCTAACTCTTCAGTTTTCAAACTCATCACTGTCTTATTCGATTGCTATGAGTCTATGACTCTTAAGCGATTTTACAGTGACATGAGCCATAAATTACATGTCTTGGGTTTGCTCCATTGTTTCTGCGATGGACTGCTAATGAATGAAGGATTACTTTTCAGGTGCCTCTAGTAGCTTCAAATCGCATTGGGAAGGAAACAATTGAAACTGAGCATGGACCTAGTCAGATCACTTTCTATGGAACTTCCTTCATTGCTGGTATCACTTTGTTTGATTCAAATATACTGTACGATTCTCACAGTATGTCCATTAAGCATGTAGACCAACAATTTTATTGTTTTGTGATTTAACAGGAGCAACAGGTGAAATTGTGGCCGAGGCTGATGATAAATCGGAAGCAGTTCTCGTGGCAAAGTTTGATCTTGACAAGATCAAGTCGAAAAGGCAAAGCTGGGGAGTGTTCCGTGACCGTCGTCCAGAATTGTACAAGGTGCTTCTTACAATGGACGGTAACCTTTGAATCTAACGCTGTTGGAAGCTTTGTTTTATCTGTTTGAGACACTGAGGAAATATCTACCAAGTCCTATAGACGGCTTAATCGTTGGTAAACTCAACAATAAAGAATCCATAGTAGGTGATTAGGTTCACTTGTATTTTTTCTTTTCATAAATAACACAACTCAAAATTTACTTTGCCTGTTTCATCTTTCTGAGGCTGTCATTTTGGCTTACATTATACATGAATCTTTCCTGTTTGCTTACATTTATAGTTCAAAAATGTGGTTTTTTTCTTATGTTAACACAAACACATGAATTGAATTTGGAACAATAAGCCTAAGTTACTTGCAGCTTTAGATTACCAAAAAAATAAAACAAAAAATGATTTCAGACGAAACACACTGTAAGTCAGTAAGACTACTAATGACATTTACCAACCCCAACATCTGTCTTCATGTGTTCATGTTTCATTCCATCATTAGCATCCAATTCACTTGATGATGTGTGTTCATCAGAAATCATGGTTATCCCCTCCTCGATGATCTCCTCTTCAACATTTTCGCCTTCTTCTTCTTCTTCTTCTTCTTCTTCTTCTTCTTCTTCTTCTTCTTCTTCTTCTTCAAAAGTATACCCTTCTTCTTGATTAGATCCATACACATCACCATCTTCAGCTTCATTGCTATTCTCACAAGGAACGACTTGGGAAGACGCAGTTTTCCTCTCTCTGAGTGTTTTGTCTGTGAGGTTCTTGAGCAAGTTCATCACTTGGACAGCATACATCAACGCTTTTAAAGGATCTGCCATCTACAAGAAAACCAAAACAGACCCAGTTTGGGTAATTTTTGCAGCTAAAGTTACTACTTCGGGTAAGGATCATAAATAGGACCGGAAATAGGATACTTCGTGTAATTAGGTGGTGCAAGAACTGACCTGTGACATGTTTGGTGCAAAGACTAAAGCAAGATTACGAGAACTCATCTTGTTAACATCTTCAAACTCTACAAAATCAGCCATCAGATTTATCACCCAATTTAAAAGAGAAGCTTCCGTTTGCGGCAAGAGTCTCACAACCTTCACAAAATCCTCCTCTGACTCACACTGCAAAACTTGTTGAGATGGCAGAGAATCGAGTACTCCTCTCGGTAATTCTCTAAACCAAGCCTGATCAAATCATTACTAGTCCATTAGCTTTTTAAAATGGTTAAGAAAAAATTATACTAAAAAAAAGTCGTTAAAAATCTATATACAGTACCTTTATAAGTCCGGCGAGACAATGAACATCGATGCCTTGTGGTATGGCACCTTTGTTTAGCTGTTCTCTTACAAATTCTTCTTCACTGTTGTCTCCTGTGATTCTGAAAATGCCTTCCACTTGCAAGGCTCCTTGATCGTATAATCGGCTTTGTAATAGTGAGAGTATGATTGGAACACAGTTCCCTCTCGAGTCGTATGATGATTGCATTGACTCTGTTGAAACTCCAAACACTGTTGCGCTGTAAAAACCCGTAAACATATCAATAAATCATGAAGCCTTTCATCACATTGTTATCACTTGTCAAACCTTTATGAGTTATGGAACAATCGCAAAGTTTCATGACCATGTATCTTTATATTATTAATTGAGAAGTACATTCTAATGTTTGGATACAAGAATAAAAGAAAAATCTATTTGGATAGAAGAATAAATGGAAAAAAATTTGTTTGGATACAAGAATAATAACTTAAAACAAACCGACGGTTTAGAAAACTTCCGTTTTTCAGCTCTTAAAAAATCTGCAAAAAAAAAAAAATTAACATAATCTATCAATAATACCAAATCAATAGAATATGATCGAATGATATTTGAAAAATTTCAAATAGTAAAATATAAATACGTCTAATTTAAATCAAATTGTGGATTTCTGTTCGGGTTTTTTTGAAATTTACTGATCGGTTTGGGTTCGAGTGATATTTTCAAATATTCCAATAGTGAAATAGAAATATGTCTAATTTTAAATCAAATTGTGGATTTCTGTTTTCTGTTCGTGTTTGTTTTTGAAAATTTATGATTGGTTTGGGTTTGAGTTTTTTTTGGGTTTAGTTCAGAGTTTTCCGGATTTTTGGGATTTCGGGTTTAGACAAATAATTTTTTTTATGTGTTTTAAAATTTTTATTAGGATTTTTAGGTCGGGTTCGGGTTTCGGTTAAACAACTTTTGAGTTTTTTTTTTTTAAAAATTTGGTTCAAGGTTTTCGGGATTTTTTGGATTTCTGGTTTTCGGGTTTAGACATATTAAAAAGGTTTGGCTTTTGAAAATTTTGATTAGGGTTTTTGGATCGGGTTCGGGTTTAAATTTAGATTTTCTTCACAAAGCCGAAACGTTAATGAGCTACATTACTCATTATGTTAATTAATCAGGTTGATTACCAAAACAAAACAAAACTAAAAACATTAAAAACATAACCCCGCGCTACTGCGGGTCAGCTACTAGTATATATACATAATACATCACATTTCATTATGCACTTTCATATTAAAAATTAGGATTTATTTGAGTGATAAACTTTCATACAGAATACATCACATTTCGCATTTTCATGTTACGATATTCTAATTAGCATCATGGAATAGGAAGAAGAACTCGAACCTTGCACTAGGAGCCTTTTTGGGTACGTCAGGTTCGAATTCAGAAGGAAGACCAAGAAAACCATCGAAGCGATCGTATGTCACGTGAGCCACGTGGCATATATTGGTCGGGCGACCAATATCCATGGCTCGTCGCCGATCGTGTTCCTCCGCCATGTTTTCTCTCAAGAAGCAACGAGATAGCTCCAAGACGACTCGACTCACCGACGCGGAGCTGCCGAACCGCGAAAGTTCGGGCTTGCCGCCGCGTCTTCTCACACGCGCTATCTCTCTTTCTCAGCCACGTCAGTCAGACAATTGTAGGCACAGTTTTCTTTATCTTGTTCTTCTTTCTTCGTCTTGAGATTGATGTTTTTACTCAGAAATGTCAATGCGTGATAACACAAGGATGATATGGGATTGTCATGGCCTGCGACGAAATTAGGTTGCATAATTAAAGATATGATTAAAGATTAATCTACACGTAAACTAAGTGTTGAAGAAAATGGGTTAGGATGAAACAGAACGTGGGAATCACTACTTGAAAGAGTTCTTGTGATACGATCCCAACAATGGTTGAAGGTGGCAATTTGGGTTTTTAAAAAGTACTCGTAATTTTTTCAAGGACTAATTAAATTAGTTAAATCCACATACGTATGTTTAATGAAATTCGAGGTTTGGTTTAACGAATTGAAAGATCAGTGTATTATTTTCAGAAGAATAATGTAGTTTGTATGTTGGTTGCTAAATAAATTGATGTTTCTAAACATATGGCTCTGTATTTAGATTTATTGGAGTTATATTCATGAAAAATATGTATTTTTTATCTCTAAAAGTAGTCGTTGATGATTTGCTAGAATAACATATACTCGGAAAAAAAAAGAAAACAGAGTTATGATGGAGCAAATAATAAGAAATTTGAGTTTAATTGGTTGAAAGCATGATGCCAAAAAAAGAAAAAATGGTTGAAAGCATTGGTTTCCAAGGATAATAATTTAACATATTATGTTTATTAGTTTGTTCATCTAGTTGGTTGTGGGGGCAACTATATATATAATTATATTAAACACTTTAATATTGATGATGTTGTCCTATGATTTTTATGTTGTTGACTGTCATTGAAGCTTTTTCAAGAGAAAAAAGATATGCTTCAAAACATATATGAAGATATTTATTTTAAAAAACCTGAAAATGAGGATGATGATATTAAAGGCAGGGGACTAGTAATGAGGATGATGTAATTCTCTGGGGAAGAGGAGAAATTTTCAAAAACAACTTCTGCTCCAAAGAAACATGGCCCTAACTGGACAAGCGGAGGCAGGAAAGCATTGGTATACGGGTTTATGGTTCATATATGCGACAGGAGATATGAAAAGCATTGGTATATCGGTTATGGCTTGCAACTTTGAACCGTTAGCAACAGGAGATGGTAGATCCGGTTGGCACTCCGGAGCCCAATCCAGTTGCGTTTTCTGCCAAGCACAAACAGAAACAATGAACCTGAGATATGGGACGCTCTATCCATGAAACACATTGACACAAGATATACGACGCAATGGAATCAGATTTTAGAACTCTTAACTGATGCTAAAATCATTGGTTTTCAAGGATAATAAGTTAAAATATTATGTTTGAAATCATTGGTTTTCAAAGATAAGAATTTAACCTTTAACATATTATGTTTATTAGTTTGTTCATGTAAGTTGGTTGTAGTGGCAACTATTTAAAAAAAAAAAAAAAAAAAAAAACTCATTTATATTGATGATGTTTCGATATGATTTTGGGGTTGTTTCACTTCTAGACCCAAAATTGTGGTCAAATGCAAAAGTAACCTTTGTTTTTTCATTTTAAGTTTGTCCAGTTTTTTCCAATTAATTACGGGAATGCCATTACTTTTTCGATTGGTAGACCGATATTTAGGTCTACCAGATCTGCTGAAAGACCAAACACCCCTCATCTTCTACACTTAATTGCCAAAATGCCATTTCATCAATGTTGACAACCACCATTTTTACCCAATTTGGAGCTGTTAATGCTCTGAAAACTCACTTTGGAGCTAGCATTTCTCCTTCTTTCATCTCACAAACTCTTATTCTTCCATTTTCTCTCCATTTTCATCCCAAAACTTAAAAGAAAACTCAAATCTTGGGTCTTGGCATTTCCAATTGTTTAGCTTACAGTGATGACCGGAACTCGTAATTGAAGCCTAAATTGAAGTTATCAGCCCTCGAAGAGCCTTTCTCCGACGGCCAGTAACTTTTCTTTCAAAATTCTAAGAATTTCAGTTTTGGTCTGCGAAGGTAGACTGAAGTGTAGGTCTACCATTACATAGTAGACCTCAGTTTAGGTCTACTGGTCAACGCAGAGTTGACTGTGCCATTTCCTTTGCAAACAAAAAAAATGAGTGGTAGACCTACACTTAGGTCTACTCCACGTGGAGGGTTAGTTTTGCAATTGATTGAGAAAAATGTTTTTTTTAGGTCTACCTTGTCGGTCTACTCCACGTGGAGGGTTAGTTTTGCAATTGATAGAGAAAAATTTTTTCGGAGGTCTACCTCTTAGGTCTACCTAAAAAAAAAAGTTGGTTTTGCCGTTGACTCAAGTTTGACTTTCCTCAAAAAGGAGAGATTTTGCGTCATTGAGGTCTACCATCCGGTAGACCGCAAGTGAGGTCTACTGGTCAACGCAAAAAACTGAGGTCTACCACGGAAGTCTACCCGAGGAAAGTCAAACTTGAGTCAACGGCAAAACAAACTGTTTTCGGTAGGTAGACCTAAGGCGTAGACTAATTAAGAGGTCTACTTTTTTTGGTAGACCGATTGAGAGGTCTACGTTTTCTGGTAGACGTACACGGTAGACCTTGTGAAAAAGTCAACGTTTGGTCAATTGCAAAACTAACCCTCCACGTGTAGTAGACCGACAAGGTAGACCTCCAAAAAAACATTTTTCTCGATCAATTGCAAAACTAACCCTCCACGTGGCCGTCCACGTGGAGAGACCTAAGTGGAGGTCTACCATGAACGTCTACTCCGAACGTCTACGTTTTAGGTCTATTATTATGTGTTTTTTAAAATGTCGTTTTCCTTTCAATATATCAAATATTTTGAAATTTTCTCGAACAATTAGTTGTTTTTATTTGTTTACTTGCTTCTGTGTGAGTTTGAAATGTTCTTTCGGCGTAATTAAGGCTATATTCGGTTTTCTTTTGAATTAGGTATCTAGCTTAATTTTTCTGGTAGACCAAATTGTGGGTCTACCTTGTCGGTCTACGCCTTCTGTCTACTAATCCATTTTGTGGTCTGGTTTGTTTTTGTTGCAGGTAATGGTTTGTCTAGCTTCCGTTTATGGAAAATGGATGGTGATGGAAGACAAGTCATGGCATTTTGAGATGGATAAAGGAAAAGGAGGGAGAATGTTCTACTTACGGGATGGTTGTACACATGAGGAGCCTCTTAGAATGGTACAAGCTGACTATATGTTGGATATGGAAGCAGAACTGGTGGAATCATCTTATCCATTACTTTGGAAAGATAGACTGAAGATGAGGTCTATTTCGTAGAAGTAGACTGATAATGAGGTCTACGAATGCGATATACAACTGAGGTCTACGTAGTAGGTCTACGTAGTAGGTCTACTTTGTGCTGTTTTCAAGGTTTTTTTACTATGTCTCTATAGACACTTATATGGTATGGTATCATTACCAGTATTTGAGTTAAATCTTTATGTGTGTTTATTTTCTCTTTTAAAGATGAAAAATTGGTGATAAAGAGAAGCTTAATCAAAAATCCTATCTTCCCTTAATAATTTGAACGTTGTAAGATTGCTTTTAGTCAAGACAAAATCCAATTTAAGCAAACTTTTTCATTAATAAACCCAAAACATGTTTTACATCATACCAAAACAAGTGTTACAAAACACATGCATACATACACAACAAGAAACTAAACTACAAGCTCAGATGTTAATTTTTTTAATCTTTCCTTTTGTTTCCTTCACACCTCTTCTGTTATATTTATAACCTTTTGGTGCAAACTGTATGGTCAAAGCTTCACCCTTTCGAGCATTTGTACTGCTATTTTGGCTAGAAAACACAAACGAAAGCCAATTGAATTTTCAGCTTACATAATCCGGTAATTCATTGCAGCCGTCTGTAATCACAAAGAAGAAAAACACAGATTAACATACTTCTCACTTGTTCACTATGAATACACTAGAAAGACATTTATGTGTATCTCTACTACACACCTCTGAGACACGACTGCATCGTCACCCCAATTCAGATGAATCCATTTTGTCACACTTAAACTGTATCACAGAGAAACATGCAACTTTCAGTCTCAGCATAAGACAAACAAGACAGAGGATGTTTCGGTTGCATCGGTAATAAGCTTAAAGCCCTGTAACTTACGAGCAAGTGTTGTAGGCAGAGAAGCTATCAAACAATGTTGCATCGGTAATTTCTGGACTGAGATCTCCAACAAAAAATGTGGAAATGACCTAAATTTCAAGGAACAAAACACAATCGTTCAGCATCAACAGTAACCATCAAGAAGATGAATATAATGAACTCCTTTAGCAGCTAAACCATGAATATACTGCACATAACAGGAAACATCAAGAAATAAGCAAAATCCAAGAGACCAAGAGCTACATTTTTGAAACAAAAAAAACTATCACAAAATAGCACATGTAGGCATGTAGCTAAAAACAGAAGCACAACAAACAACTACATTCCTATTTCAAGCTAAATTCACATCTGCATATTCAAATTCGCCACCAAAACTCACAAAAAGTTACATCTCAGCTAAAAGGAAGAAGAGAAACAGACCTTGACAAAGCCGGAACCATCCTCACCGTCACGAAACCACAAAGCGTTTCGTGAAACCTCTCACACCAATTCTAGTCCGCTTCAATCTCTTCTGTGCTCGAGCCTCGGACCCTCCTTTCCCTTGAACTTTTAAAGCTCAAATCTAGAAAAATAGACCAATATGTTATCTTGCAGCTTAAATCTGATTTAGGTATGTTATGGAAATAAGATTAACGGCTTACCAAGGCAGACGACGGCGGCTAGAGACTGGACGGTAAAGGATGGAGGAAGCCCGAGAAGGTGAGAGACGCATTGAATAGGTGGAGACAGGTCGGACGGGAAGCACCGGAGGCGGAGGCTCATTTCGAAATTTTGTCGGCTTACCATATCAGCAACGGACGAAGGAGAGGCGGCGGAGGTTCAAGGCGAAGAGAGAAGAGAGAAGCAAAACTTTAGATCTAGAGGATTTCAGAGTAGATCTGAGAAAACAGAACCTCCATCTATCACATATCGAGATAGAAAAGCTTCAGATCTGATTTGGTATCAGAGAAGGATGAAGAAGAAGAAGAAGAAGATGGCGAGAGGGAGATAGTGGCCACAATTCACGACGAGAGAGAGAGAAAGAGAGGCGGCGAGAGAGAGATCGCGCGGCGAGAGAGAAATCGCGCGGCGAGAGAGAAAGAGAGAAAGAGAGAAAGCAAAGATATTTTTCATTTCTTAACAAAATTAGGGTTTTTTTTTATTTTATACATGGACAAATTTTCCGGTTTAAGTAAAAACTTCCGGTTCAATTGAAAATTTTGGTTCAATTAATTTTGGGTTATGCCTCTTAATAAGGTCTACAACTACCGTCTACCACGAAAATTTCGGTTCCCGCCCCTTTGGTTTGAAATTTTGGGATTCACGCTAGGTTAAAATGGTAAGTAGACCTATATTGCGGTCTACTAACTTATTCTACTGAATAAGTCTACTTTACCCTAAACCCTAAATTGACTAATTTAGATATAATTTTGCAACAATTTGCCTGTCATATTGCCAATTTACAGTTTAGATAACAAATAAACGAACATTGAATTGCAAAACCAATCAAAAACAATTATTCATCTAGAAAATTTCTAAACCCTACAACTTACACCATTAAACCTTAAACAATCTACTCAAACTCTTATCCTAATGAACTATATATTCATGATATTTATAGATTCATGCATTTTTATGATATTTTATTTTTAATAGATGTTAAATGTCTATTATTTCGTTATTTGTGAAAAAAATTATTTCAAATTATGTTTTTATATTTTCTTAATTTAAATTTAAGATTTGATGATTTCGTAGACCTACTTGGTAGACCTCCCATTATTTTATAGGCTTTTAACCTTATTTATTTTTTCATAGTTTAATTGGTTCAAATCTATGAATTTATATTTTATATAGATGCAAGTTGTTTATATTGTATTTATGTATAACAAAATTTCATCAAAATATTTTTTTACAAATTTTATAATTAAAATTAAAATGTAATGACATAGTAGATTTACTCAGTAGACCTCACACATTTTTATTGTATTATTTGCTTATCTATAAATGATTCATTTATATGCATTTATATTTTTGTAGTTAATAATGTCTATATTATAATTATTCATACATATTTTTTGTATACAAATATTTTTTATTGAATTGTTAATTAAAATTTAAGATGTTATTATTAGGTAAACCTCCAATATTGTCTTCTAGGTAGATCTCCACGGTAGATCTACCAGGTCCGGAGGTTAAAATCGTAATCGAGGCATGCGTTTTTTTGTTTGGTCATGAGGGAGTCTAGGGTAATTTTACTACCCATGAAGGTTAGTTTTGCATTTGATTCAATTTGTGATCTAATTAATTAGAAAATATGAAATTGTGGTCTAAAATTGGTAATTTCCCCTATGATTTTCTTATATTGTTGAATGTGATTGAAGCTTTTTCCAAGAGAAAATATATTGAATAAATCAGATGGATTAGTACTAACAAAATCTTAACTAGATTATGACTAAATATATCAGGATATTTATCTTTAAAACCCTTAAAATGTTTCTTTGAGTTTTCATCATAAAAACTTTGTTTGATTTGTAACTTATTTTGTTTTCTTATTTGAATTGTCTTATTATGTCATATAACTTATTTCAGGATTTGAAAATTCAAAGATGAGTTAATAATGACAATTGTTTATCTATTGAGAAATTTGTAATCTATCTATTTAATTTTAACTTTATTTGCTGATATCACAAGTATCAAAAGATGTTTTCTACATCGAGACTTATGAAGATGTAACATGATTGTTTAAAACTTTATATTATGAAAGAATTGTGTGAGTCTATTACAAACAAAATAATGGTGGAAATATGTAAATTATGGCTTATGAGTAGGCATAAGGTACATGTTTATGTGTTTTTGCATATTACTGCAAAAGTATAATTTATCACTTCCAGAACATTAGATTTAGATCAATTTCTTATAACAGTATAATTTAAAATAGGTTTATAGACGAAAATGCTGAGACTTGAATTTAACAATCCTAATGATCCAATTCAGCTACAATAGCTTTAGCGATCGAGTTCCAAAAATAATATTAAACAAAAAGAGATAAGATAAGTTATCATAACAATCATATGTTTGTTGTGCAAGAACCTTTGTTTCAGTTACCCTAACATGCAATATCTCTTGCTCATTAGCCAACTTGAAGCTAGTAGATTATTGTATAAAACATTTGTTGTATGAAATAAATACGATACCTGTTTTGCTAATTTTACAATGCGCCAGTTACATAAGACTAATATGTTTTTTTTTTTTTTTTTTTAATGTGACATAGATTTGTCTTACAACAATTTCACAATACAAAATATTAATTTCTAAAGTAATGAAGCGTAAGTTTTCACAAATAACTATTATAAACTCTTGCAGACTGCAAGTTGTAGACTTGTAGTGGTACATGTAACAAACCAAAACTTGAAGATAAGCTTGACGTGGGCTGGAAAAGGGACATATAGTCTTGCTCTATAATCTCGAGTTCTCGACAATGTCAAAGAAAGCCAATAAATATTTTTACTTTAAACATCTTTCACCCCTTACAAGATTTAGGAATATCATGACAAGAAGAAGATCCTACAAATAGTAAGAATAATATTTTCAATATTCATTTTGTTTATTGCAACAATTTTCTTATGAAAAATAAGGTGTGACAAAAATGTCATGGACATTGGCACATACTTTAGGTATTTGAATTGTTATGTTCGTTATTTTGTTAGATATATAACTTCAGGGTTTTATTGTGTAGGTACTTCTTTGCGTGTACTAATAATCTAAACAAACAGAACTAATGAGTTTATATATACAGATAATAAATTTCACTTTTCGGTAGATGTACTTTCTAAAGTATCATAGATTCATAGTATTGTCTTCAACTTCATCATCAACATTAGTAGCTACAATTTCTTCAATTTTTGTAACTTTTAATATGGATCAATTTTAGATGGCTAATACAGTAGACTTGTAACATATATTCTAATCCAATATCCCTGTAATCATAACATCAAGTTTATTGATGTCATTTTAACAAATGAATTCATCTAGAAATCTTAAATAACATTATTGGAAGAGTAATTTTGAAAGACTTCGACAAATGAATTCATCTACACAGTTACAACCCCTGAAGACAAAGCGGGCGTACAACTAGATGTTCATAGTGACGAAAGCCCAAAAGACGGAAGCTTAAAAACCTACCAAAAGCTTAGAACATCATAGAAGAATACCTAAAGTTCATAGCAAACTCTAAACTGGCCTATGGTCATCTGATTCAGTTCTATGGTAGATATATTTTTCTTTTCGCCTAACCTTAGACTATATAAATAATTGGTGAGGTTTTCTAAACAAGAAGAGTTGCTATCTTTGGTCGTACCGAGGTTAAGCTGGATCTGACACGCATGAACGTGTTAATTAATGAAACTACAAGAGATTATTAGTTTTAATGTTTCAATGAAGCTAAAGTGTTGATCTCTGCTGTAACCTGAGGGTGAGATTTAGAAGAGACAAAACTCTTCTTGTGCATGTGCACTATGCTGCCTCCTCTCTTGTCCCCTTCTTCTCCTCCATAATATTCCTTCTTACTTAGTTTAATCCTAATTAATGATATATCTTCATCAAAACTCGTTGTTAATCCACATTATCTATCCTTAATTTGTTCTGGATCGAATCTCTGGTAGCTAGGCTCTTTTCAAATGTCTACGAGAGCCGATGAAAGGTCAATATTATAATTCATTTTCGTCGAATCTTTCATAGAAAACTAAAATTATGTACAATATTTTAAAGTGATGGATGTGTGAGTCACACGCTGATCTAATGTTTTGCATCTAAAATATATATATATAATGATAGAGGGTTGTAATGATTATTCACAAAATTAATGAAAAATGCTAGACAAAAAGTATCTCAATTGGTTTCTCTTATGAATTTCGATTTCTTCTAGTTATTGTGCTCGAGATTTCAAATAGGTTGTGACTGCATTGTTTGTGATCACGGTCATAACGGTTGGTTGGGAGTGTTTTTGGAGATCAAGTTAAGACAATAAAGTGATACTTAAATTTTTATTGCAATGCAATTTTTTTATATTTTATCTAAATATATCTCAGTCGATCTGAAAGCGTAAACTGAACAAGAAATAAATGAGTAAAATGAGTATGCATTTTTCCATGTAGTGGACAAATAGAAGGACCTATTGCAGATTGAAAAATCAGGTTTGTGATTTTGTTACCTTTACACCAGATTCATATTCATGCCTTATAGACTGTACAACTCTACAAATTTGATTCATATTGCATATATAAAGCATTGTTTTATAATAAGATGGATGTTAGGATCATCTAGTGAATAAAAGAAGCTTATAGGCCTAGACGGACTTTTAGGACACATGAATTATATAGTAAAAAATTATTAGTTATGCAATACAAAACTTACATCAGATTTGTTCTCTTTTTTAATATTACTTTTCTGAAATCTTACCGGCATTAGGCACATACCTAAAGTTGGATAAATATATAAATGACGGAGCAAAGTCCACTAAAAAGAACAGAAACATAACATCATCTATCCATCATCATGTCTTCCTTTCGAACACAACCTTCTTCCTCTTCTTCAGTTTGGCAAATCCAATACATGAAGCTCCATTTCTTTACAAAGATTCGTTCTCTTTTGAAATCCAAAGCATCCTCTCGCAAACGCAACCTTCAAGCCTCACCTGAGAAATCAAGAACACAACAAGATTCCGACAAGGTGGCGGCGATTCCGGAAGCAGTATCGAAACCACCCGAAGATCATGAAAATGAGGAGGTTGTGATGCAGAGAACTGTGAAGAAGCTTCACTTTGGAAGCTGGGAAGAGAAGAAGAAAGCTGCCATCGAGATTGAGAAACTTGCCAGAGAAGACAAGAAGACTCGAAAGCTCATGGCTGAGCTTGGTGTTCTTCAGGTTCTTGTTTCTATGGTTGCTTCTGATGTCGCTGGCCATCAAAGAGCTGCTGTTAAGGCTCTTATTCAGCTTTCTCATGGAACCTACACGTAAGTTCTTCTAGTTTTTATTTATTTTTATTAACTTTTAAATCCATAAATATTGCATGCCATCGTAGATCCTATCATCTTTAACAAAGAAAATAAAAAATCGTAGATCATATCATCATCGTGTATATATAATGTTATGAGTATTTGTCTTTAAGTACTTGCAGGGGCGGAGTTAGAAAAAATATGTAAGGGGGTCAAAAGTTGGGAACTCATAATTAATAGGGGTCAAATCACTAAAACTTAACCAAATAATCAATTTATAGTACAAATACATACTTACATTCAATCAAATTTAAGAATTAGTGGGGGTCACTTGACCACCTTATTCCTTTACTAAATCTGCCCCTGCCCCTGAGTACTTGTTAGAACACAAGAAGAATGTTATTAGCTATATTTCGTCATGTTATTATTTTTTTTGCGTGATTGGTAATTGTCAAATTGTCCTTTTCTTGGCTTCTTGCTAGTACAATCATTTAGATTAGACTTTTTGCTTTGATTTTTCAAGCAACTTGCAACTTTTTACCTTTATCCAATGGTGACTTTATATATCGGATTTACGTATTTGGCTACATGTGAAATTTAAAAGATGTCTATTATCTGTCTTTATGTTATCTTTGATTTAGAATATTACAATTTGAGAAACTGATTTTAAGTATACTTATAAGTCAACGGTTGACAAAATCATCGAATAGAGTGATTTTCTACCGAAATTTATTCCTTTGACTATAAAGGTGCTATTATGCCTAATTTTCATCGCTGGGTATATTGTTCATTTTGTTCATTTTCTTTTTCTCAACCAATATTCATTTTTGTTACAATTTTGATGTATGAACTAAAATAATGCGATAAATAATTATAACGAAAATAGTGGATCCTACCCTCTTGTGTTGGCTCTTGGAGTTTGCGCGACGTTACCCTCACGTGCTTTCTTTTTCTCTCTGTCTCTGATTTAATCTGGTCAAATATTTGAGTGTTACATAAAGTTCACAGAACCACAATATCACCATATACCTGTAGATATGATAATTAAATTAGAATTGTACATGTACGTACTACGTACCATATCACTACAAGTCATGCCTAACTCCACAAATGATATTTTGTTGATAAATTATCTGCAAATGACTTTCGTGTTTAATTAGTATATAATATGTGTGTAGATATACATACACATATCTTAGGGAAAATGCAAAGAACATAGACATAGAGAAGACTGGAAAGCTTCGGTGGCAATCCACTAAGTTCCATATATCTTTTAGTCAGTATACCAATTTGTTTCCACTTCTTCATAAGAAGCAAATAGGCAAACAATTACGTGACATATTATAGTCTAATAATGAATGTTAATTTACTATTAAAACAAAAATTAAGAATAATAACTCCGAGTGCGTCGGAACCCGGAAGAGTCGAGAGACAAATCACGTTACTTGACAGCCATTAGTATATCTCCAAATGGCCATTAATTTTTCTGACTAATAAGATCTCAGAAAAGTTGAGGATCATATTCCACTTACCTATATGGCTAATCTATATGTTTGTCATTATAGATATGATGATATAACATTCTTACAATGTTTATATAATTATTATATTTCTGTCTAACACATGCATGATCTAGCATCTTCTCCGTTGAACATATCAACCGAAACATATCACAAACGCGAAATCTGAGCATATTTTTATGTTTTCTCTTACTTCAGGAACAAGGCGCTGATGGTGAACGCCGGAATATGCTCAAAGCTACCTAAAAATATTGAAGTTCTCGACCAATCAACAAGGCATGGCTTTTCAGAGCTTCTCCTTTCATTGTCGTCTCTAACAAACACACAACTACCAGTAGCTTCATCACAGATTCTACCCTTTTTGATGGACACGATGAACTCAGATTCAACGGAAATGAAAACCAAAGAGATATGTTTAGCTACCATAAACAACCTCTGCCTCGTGTTCGAATACGCAGGACCGTTGGTCTCTAACAGGGCAGTGCAAACACTCCTAAGCCTAATGTTGGTAAAAGACTTGTCCGAGAAGGCACTAGCGAGTCTAGGTCAACTGGTAGTGACTCAAATGGGTAAAAAGGCAATGGAGGATTCTTTGACTGTGCCCAAGGGTTTGATAGAGATTCTGACATGGGAAGATAAACCTAAGTGTCAAGAATACTCGGCGTATATTTTGATGGTATTAGCTCATCAGAGTTGGAGCCAGCGGGAGAAAATGGCTAAGGCAGGGATTGTGCCTGTTCTTCTTGAAGTGACCTTACTTGGAAGCCCTCTGGTTCAGAAGAGGGCAGTGAAACTCTTGCAGTGGTTCAAGGATGAGAGAAACGTACGGATGGGTCCTCATTCGGGTCCACAAATGGGTCGGGTGAGTTCAGGGATGGGATCTCCAATGAGTCCAAGATCGGGGGAAGAAGGTAAGAAGATGATGAAGAATCTAGTGAAACAGAGTTTGTACAAGAACATGGAGATGATAACTAGACGAGGGAATATGGATATGGAGAAAGAATGTTGTAGGCTTAAGTCCTTGATCATCAGCACAAGCTCTAAAAGCTTGACTTATTGATCTTACTTTATTTCGTGTTATAACTTAGCCATATAAAGTGACCAATGATTGTCTTGCTCTGCACAATGGAATACTAAAATGAATGAAACGAGATAAGTGCAATTGCAAAAATGTGAACCGCTTTAATTGTTGCGTACATACTTTGATTTAGGTCTACTGAAATTATACTTGATTTTGAATAAATCTTAATTATGAACTCATGATCCAACTATCACTTACAGTTAGGCATATGAATGTATATTATTTCTCTCTGCATTTTTTGTCTTCTTCTATTATGTTACTCTCTCTAAGGGGGCACTGGACTCTCACCAATATTTGCGTTTTCGTGATACTGAATTGGTTTGTTTTTCACTTATCAAAATATACTATTGATCGCATTGATCTCAAGAAACTTGTAAAAGATTTTGACTACTTGGTAGAGATTGAGTTTGAGGGCAGAATTCTTGACTACGTTATAAGTGGAGCCTTATTTCCGTTAATTGTCAATCATACCGAGCTACTCACGTTACTTAGTTTTTGTAACTGTATAAATAAAAAGCGTAGTAAATTTGACTTTCAAACTTAGCGTATAGAAGTAGACAAAGAACGTATCAAACCTAATTAGTTTTGGCTCTATTTAAAAATACCGTGTGAATTATTCTAGGGAATTCATATATTTCATCTTGGCGATTTCGCCGTTTCGGTTGATAAGTTTTGTGAGTGTGATCAATATGCTTTGATGTTTTATAAATGTTACGTTATAAAGATAAAGAAAGTAATGGAAGTAAACTACACATTAAATATATTGTTCTCATTCTCCCTCTCTCTTCTCTTGCTGCAACATTGCAACCTTAATTGTACAAACTTTTTGTTTTTGTTTTTGTTTTTTGTTGTTTTTAATAAATACCTTGTATAAATACACTTTCCTCTTTTTGTAGGACATCGACCGCACGTATAACTTGGTTTTGATTGAATATTCTATCAGTTATTTTGATAAATATAAATGAAAATTTCACCTAATCGAAAATCTATCACTGGCCTCAAGCCCATGACAAAACATGCAGTCCGAGTAAATTGTTTGCACACATTTGAATACTCAAAACACTTGTCAATTGCGAACCACTCAAACCTATTGTTAGGTTATGAAAACTATATAACGTTATAATTCCACATTGTAAAAGTAATATGTAAATCGTCAATTCACTCACTACAATTGGTTTTAATTTGAAAATCCATAAACTTAACATAATACTAGAACTCAAATTTTTAACAAAAAATACTAGAACTCGATTTGTTGTTATGTTCATATTAAACAGTGCGTATTCTCCGCCCTAGAGTAAGATTGGTTTCGAAATGGACCGATAAAAAGATATCATCATCTCTAATAGGCGTGTTAATAACGGTGGAAAAGAACTGTAAAATAAATTACAAGGGATAAATTGACTTGACTTGACTTCGGTGTCAAGTAATAAAATTGGCCGATTGCTTGACTTTTTAACGTATAGAGATTGGCAAACAGAAGACCTCAAAAACCATGCATGTTGGGTCCCACCTCGCGCGGTAAGAATATTCAAACAGAAAACATGTCACCACGTACTTTAAACTTCAGAGGCTCTATGTAACACCACCGTCTCATACTCGTTTATTGGCAACCAAGTCATATAAACCCCAAAACATTTATACTAAAACATGTCACACACTTTATCTTCCGTAATGCTTTCGACTATTTTCTTGATTCTAACTATTATTTTGAGTTCCAGTATTGCAGGAGCCACATCTCGTGGGGGTCTCTTTGATGCTTCGGCCACGGAGAAACATGAGCAATGGATGGCACGATTCAATCGTGTTTACTCCAGCGAATCTGAAAAGAAGAGTAGGTTCGAGATCTTTAAGAAGAACTTGGAGTTTGTCCGGAGCTTCAACATGAACAAGAACATAACATACCAGATGGCCGTCAATGAGTTCGCTGATCTCACCGATGAGGAATTCCGGGCAACCTACACTGGACTACTTATTCCCAAGAGTATGCCTGGAAACTTAACATCGGAGTCAAGCAAAGCGGTGCCGTTTAGATATGGCGATAGTGATGCCGCCGAGAGCATGGATTGGAGAAACGAGGGGGCCGTTACACCCGTTAAAAATCAAGGCTATTGCGGTAACTAATTATGTTTTTTGAAATAATTATTACTCTACTTTTTTTCTTAAAGAAAATCTTTTTTTTTTGGTCAAAGAAAATCTTATTAAATATTGTTCATATGCGGAACATGTAAATAACATGCACTTAATAAAATATATCAATATACAAGCTTAAAACTCAAGATGACGTTTAAAATGCAACAGGAGCTTGTTGGGCGTTTGCGGCCGTAGCGGCCATTGAGGGATTAACAAAGATTGAGACAGGAGAGATTGTATCGCTGTCGGAACAACAACTACTAGATTGCAACACAGAAAACAATGGATGTCACGGAGGGTACATCACAAACGCTTTCGATTACATAACCCAAAACCAAGGCATTACCACAGAGCAAAACTATCCATACCAAGCATCAGAAATGACCTGTCTCGAATCTACCCAATCAGGTTATTTCGCAGCTGCTACGATCAGTGGATATGAGACTGTTCCGATGAATAACGAAGAAGCTTTGCTAAAGGCGGTGTCTCAACAGCCTGTTTCCGTGGGGATAGAAGCGGCTGGTGCTGCATTTAAGTACTATTCGGGAGGGATATTCGATGGAGAATGTGGAACGTATTTGAATCATGCGGTCACGATTGTTGGTTATGGAATGAGTGAAGAAGGGACTAAGTATTGGGTGGTGAAGAATTCATGGGGGGAAACATGGGGAGAAGGTGGTTATATGAGGATCAAGAGAGACGTTGATGCACCCCAAGGAATGTGTGGTTTGGCCATGCATGCTACCTATCCACTCGCTTAACTTCGTTTATTGTTCGAATATATAGATGGGTGTAGTTTAAGTAATTGATATCACCCTAAACAATAATTTTATGAGAGCTTTGGCTCTTATCCCCTGTCAAACTCCTTTGGAGTTCTATCTAAATTACTTGTTCTTATGCTTTGTTGTAGTTTTCAAAGAGGATGTTTCATTCCCTCTTCTTGTATCTTGGAAGTTTAATAAATGGAATCAAGTGTTTGACAAAAAAAATAAACAATAGTTTTATGAAACTACATTTTCGTTCAAAGGATTTGACCCTTTGTAGTGTGAAATGTGTTATGAAATTTATGTTGTGGAGTAATATATATAAACATTAAGAAAATTGTTAGCTCCGGAGTAATCATAGTACTATTATTCAGTTTTCAATGATAAAAAGCGATGAAACTCATAGGAAGAGCACCTAACTTTACAATTGATCTTCCACTATGATTCATTTTTTTCAGTCCAAGTCAGGCCCAACTCCAATCCCATTTTTCAGATAATCGTTTAAAAACAAATAGACTCAATTAAGGAAAATAAATAAATTATGTACTAAAGATTGTTTTTTTTGTGCTTAAGGCTCTGAGAAATAGATTGATCCATAATCAAAATCGAATGTGAGAAAAAATCAAAGTGTCCAAAAAACACAACTCACGAAACTTTTAATGTGACGCACGCTAGTATATACCTGTGTTCTAAAACTCGTTAGACGGTACTAGGACGCTCCATCTTCTTCTAGCGATTTTCTCAAAAGTCAGAAATAAATCGGAGAGTACTTGAAGATTAATTTTAAATACATTTTTATATATTTCCAACATTTTTAATTTTTTTATATATAATACATCAACATGAAAATCATATACTACATTATTACCAAATAACATTCTTTTTTATATATAATACATCAATATAAAAGTTATATACTACATTTTTAAGGTTTTATGTTGAATGAAAAAGTGTCTGACTTTTCGGCCGTCTATTGTGTAACAACTTCATGTTTCATTGAACATTTAGGCCTTTGAAGCAACCCATGTGGCTTCTCTTATTCACTCAAGCCCACATGGCTCTTTTGCTTCTTTGTGGATCATACCATTAAGAGCCCAACGCCATATCATCACTTCTAGACAAGTGGCTTGACCCTTCACATATGATTATGACCGAAATACATCCATGTTGTTCTTCGTAGCAACTCCTCCTTGTGCCATACAGATTCAGACAGCTTGTGCGTCACTTACTGTATCAACTTCCACATAACATTTTGGCTCACCTTTATCTTGAGTCTAAAACCTGTAACAAATATAGTCACAGTCTCTCCCTTTGCGACGGTCTTTTAAGATTCAGTCCGACTCATAAACTTTGTCTCAGATGCCTCTGCAGAGGCAACGATTCTAAATAGTTTTGTGTCAATCATACCGATGCATCCATGTTACTTAGATTTTGTAACAGTATATAACTATAAAGAAAAGTAAAATTGACTTGACTACTTAAGCGTAGAAATAGGCAAAGAAAGTATCAAACATTATTATTTTTGGCTCTATCCAAAGATACCATGAGAAATATTCTTGGCGATTTTCGGTTGATAAGATTTGTGTGACCGATATATCATATCTTCTGAAGTTGTAAAGAAAGTGTTGGAAGTAAACGACACATTAATTATATGGTTCTCCATTTATCATTCTCCCTCTCTCTTTAATTGCTCGCTGCAACCTTAAACAATTTTTTTTTTGTTGGATAAATTCTTTGTACGAACTTTCTTCCCTCGTAACATGACATCGATCGAACGTACGTATAAGTTGGTTTTGATTGAATATTATAGCTGTTACTTTGATAATATCACAATGTTTGGAATACAAATTTCACCTAATCGATCAATCTATCACTGGCCCCAAGCCAGTCCGATTAAATTGTTTGCACACATTTGAATTCTCGAATACTTGCCAATTGCGCCAACCACTCAAAAGTCATAACGATTGTTAGGTTATGAGAACTATATAACGTTATAATCCTAATATATAAAAGAGAAGAAAATTGACAATTGTTTTCATTTCGAAATCCTGAAACTGAACATCGAATCAAAATCCAATTTTTTCCTAGTATAGTTATCCAATCGTTCACTTGTCTTCAACGACAGAAGAACTTGCCCTTTCTAAAGGGATATCGGTTATTTTCTACGAATCTAACCTTCTATCTATCATTAGCATGCTTTGTACTTTGCTTTTCGCATCTTGTTCGGACTCTTTGGCATCGAGCTTCCGGTTTTGGTTTGTAACCGGGTTCTAAGTTTATTATAAATCATAAGTTGTTCAAAAAAAAATAGTTGTCCAATTAGTGCCTATTATCCGCCCTGTAGTAAAAATGATTTCAAGGACCGATAAAAAGTTATCATCATCTCTAATAGTGTTAAGATCAACATCGAAAGGTTAAAAAGAACTCTAACGTAATTTTCAAGGGATAAATTGGCAATTGACGTGACTTCGGTGTCAAGTAATAAAATTGGCCGTTTACTTGACTTTATACCGTGTAGGAATTGGCAAAAAGAAGACCTCAAAAAACATGCATGTTGGGTCCCGCCTCGTTAGAATATTCAAACAGAAACGATGCCACCACGTACTTCAAACTTCCAAGGCTCTATATAACACAACCTTTCCATACTCGTTTATTGGCAACCAACCAAGTCATATAAACCCCAAAACATTTATACTAAAACATGTCACATCTTTTCTCTTTCGGAATGGTTTCGACTATTTTCTTGATTCTAACTATTATTTTGAGTTCCAGTAGTGCAGGAGCCACATCTCGTGGGGATCTCTTTGAAACCTCGGCCACGGAGGAACATGAGCAATGGATGGCTCGATTCCATCGTGTTTACTCCAGCGAATCTGAGAAGAGGAGTAGGTTCGAGATCTTTAAGAAGAACTTGGAGTTTGTCCGGAGCTTCAACATGAAAAAGAACAGAACATACGAGATGGGTGTCAATGAGTTCTCTGATCTCACTGATGAGGAATTCCGGGCAACCTACACTGGACTAGTTATCCCCGAGGGTATGACCGGAAATTTAACATTCGAGTCAAGCAAATCGGTGCCGTTTAGATATGGAGATAGTGATGCCGCCGAGAGCATGGATTGGAGAAACGAGGGGGCCGTTACACCCGTTAAAAACCAAGGCTCATGCGGTACTTCATTAAATTTTTATAAAGAACTACTATTACTCTTCTTTTTTTACTTAGAGTAAATCCTATTAAAAAAAAAATGATATTTTCATCAGCGGCATTATTATGTTTTTTAAAATTAAAAAATTAAAAAATAACATGCACTTACGAAATATATCAAGATGGCTAAAAAAGTCCTGATGAGGTTTAAAATGCAACAGGAGCTTGTTGGGCGTTTGCGGCCGTAGCGGCCGTTGAAGGCTTAACAAAGATTAAGACAGGCAAGATTCTAACGTTGTCAGAACAACAACTAGTAGATTGCAACACACTAACCAATGGATGTCTCGGAGGGTTGGCGGCAAAAGCTTATGAGTACATAATCAAAAACCAAGGCATTACCACAGAGCAAAACTATCCCTACCAAGCATCACAAAAATCCTGTCCTTCAGCTACCCAATCAGGTTATTTCGCTGCTGCTACGATCAGCGGATACGAGGCGGTTCCAGCGAATAACGAGGACGCATTGCTAAAGGCGGTGAGTCAACAGCCTGTTTCCGTGAGGATAGAAGGGAGTGGGGATGCGTTTAGGCACTACTTGAACGGTATATTCAACGGGGGGTGTGGGACGGATTTGCATCACGCGGTCACGATTGTTGGTTATGGAATGAGTGTAGAAGGGACTAAGTATTGGGTGGTGAAGAATTCATGGGGGGAAACATGGGGAGAAGGTGGTTATATGAGGATCAAGAGAGACGTTGATGCACCCCAAGGAATGTGTGGTTTGGCCATGGCTCCTACCTATCCACTCGGTTAACTCCGTTTGTTGTTCGAATATATAGATGGGTGTAGTTTAAGTAATTGATATCACCCTAAACAATAATTTTATGAGAGCTTTGGCTCCTATCCCCTGTCAAACTCCTTTGGAGTTCTATCTAAGTTACTTGTTTTTAAGCTTTGTTGTAGTTTTGAAAAAGGATGTTTCATTCCCTCTTCTAATATCTCGGAAAAGAATTAATAAATGGAATCAAGTGTTTGACAAATAAAATAAGGAAACAATAATTTAATGAAACCATGTTTTCGTTCAAAGGGATTTGACCCTTTGTAATGTGATATATATGTGTTACGAAATTTATGTTGTGGAATAATATAAACATTAAGAAAATTGTTAGCTCCGGGGTAATCATAGTACTTTATTCAGTTTTCATGTATCATGATGGTGTAACATAGATAAAGAGAGATGAATCTCTTAGGAAAGCACCTAACTTTACCATTGTTCTTCCGCTTTGTTCAACTTTTTCAGTCCAAGTCAGGCTCAGTAGTAAAATAAATTATGTACTAAAAAGGGCCCAACTTTTTTGGTGTGCTTAAAGCTCTGAAAAAAAGACTAAGTCCAAGCAGCATCAACTTTTATTAGTAAAATAGACTGATCCATAATCAAAATCGAATGTTAGAAAAATCAGAATGTCAAAAAACCAAAACTCATAAAACTTCTAATTTGACGCACGCTAGTATAGCAGAAGATGAACTAAATGAAAAAAAAAAAAAAAAGTTCAAAAGAAATTAAGCCTCCAAATCAAAAGAACATAAGTAAAAGAAAAATTTCAGGAATCTTGTCCATGCTGCATAAATAACATTGCAACTTGTAATTGTAAGATAGTACTACCACTTGATTAAAGCAGTTGTTGCCCGGAGACACTTGATGAGAGACTTTAACACAAAAGCAAACGAGGAAGGGATTCTTTTAAAATAAGTTTCACTGAAAATTTGGTTATGAAAATCATTCAGTTTTATAATGACGCGATTGCGAATCTTGTTTTTGTTTGCTTGTTCTCATTGTCAAGTGCATGATATAATAAAATACAAAATGGAGTAACTTAACCAAACAGAAAGCCTCGTTGACCCAAAGAAAAAAGAATAAACAGAAAATCTCAACTAAATCTTATAATATGTCCAATTTGTCCCTTCTTATGTTGACAATGTGGGATTGAGCCATCCTTCCATTCATTGTCTAAAATTTGTGGTGGGAGAAAAATAAACTTTCGAGGCTAAAAATCTTTATATATATATAAATAAAATTCCGTTATTTTGATTGTAAAAACACAATTAATTAAATTATCTTCTTAGACACTCATACATTCATCTAGACATTTTAGGCATATAAGGTTTGTGAGACCAGCGTATTTAGACATTTTAGACGCGGATAAGAATTATTCTTGAACACTCGTACATTAGAGCATATCCAACCCTAATACTCTAAATTGAGTCTCAGTTACATTTTAAATTAATATATTTTTAAAAAAAAATTAAACTTAAAATAAATTAAAAGGCAACCAATCATAGACTGTTACCTCTTTTTTAGTCTCTCAGATTTGCTGAGACAGTCTCTTTAGTAACATACGTCTCACGTTCTCTCTTCTTTTTCCCTCTTTTTCTTTCTTTTTCATTTTTCTTTAATTATAAGAGATCCACCTGATCTCTCTGCTGGACATGCTCTTATGTTAATCTTAATATTAATCTTAATATAATCACAGCGATTTAATGGTTGATGGCAGTCCATATTGCCATACTGGTCCACATCAGCATACATAAACTAGCAATAGGATCCGATTTATCTATCATACGTAATATGGAGAGAATCGTAGTTCACATTCCAATGCAACTGGGACCTACTTTGTTAGAAATTTCAAACATCTTCCCATACACTTGACTTCATAATTCTCTTATATAAAGACTACATTCTCATACGCTTCTTGGCAAACCAAATAAGATAACTAAAACATTTGTATCTAAAGAGTATACTTATTCATATTGTTTTTGAAATATAACTACATTACATTGCATACATATTCCCTTTAGGAATGGCTTCGACTATCCTCTTGATTCTAACAATTTTTATTAGTTCCATAACTTCTGGAGCTACATCTCGTGGTGGCCTTTTTGAAACTTCTGCCGTGGAGAAACATGAGCAATGGATGGCTCGATTTCATCGTGTTTACTCCGATGAACCCGAAAAAAGAAATAGGTTTCACATCTTCAAGAAGAATTTGGAGTTTGTCCAGCGCTTCAACATGAATAAGAACTCAACGTTTATGTTGGATGTCAACGAGTTCTCTGATCTGACTGACGAAGAATTTCGGGCCACACACACAGGACTAGTTGTGCCAGAAGGTATAAACAAAATTTCAACATTGGAGTCAAGACTAGTTGTGCCATTTAGATATGAAAATGTTAGTGATACCAGCGAGAGCTTGGATTGGAGACAAGAAGGGGCCGTTACACCCGTTAGGTATCAAGGCACATGCGGTAACCAACTAACTTATAACCTTAAAACGACACTTTTTATGAAAGCCAATGAGTATAATTTTACATTTCTTACTAAGCAAAAAAAAAAAAAAAAAAAAAAAAAAAAAAAAATTGCATGAGAATAAAAGCAGATTGTCATCCACATTGAATAATAAAATGTTTAAAAAATAAACGATTTTTTTCTTAAAACGAGCAGGAGGATGTTGGGCGTTTTCCGCTGTGGCTGCCGTGGAAGGCATTACAAAGATTGCTAAAGGCAAGCTTGTAACGTTATCAGAGCAACAACTCTTAGACTGTGCCACAGACTACAATCAAGGATGTGTCGGAGGAATAATGTCGAAAGCTTTCGAGTACATAATCAGAAACCAAGGCATCACCACAGAGGATAACTATCCATACCAAGCATCACAACAAACTTGTCATCCGACCACACAATCATTGGCTTTCCCGGCTGCTACGATCAGTGGATACGAGACCGTTCCGATGAATAACGAAGAAGCTTTGCTAAAGGCGGTTTCTCAACAACCTGTTTCCGTGGGGATAGAAGGGACCGGAGCTGCGTTTAGGCACTACTCGGGCGGGATATTTGATGGAGAGTGTGGGACGGATTTGCATCACGCGGTCACGATTGTTGGTTATGGAATGAGTGTAGAAGGGACTAAGTATTGGGTGGTGAAGAATTCATGGGGGCAAACGTGGGGAGAAAATGGTTACATGAGGATCAAGAGAGACGTCGTTGATGCACCACAAGGAATGTGTGGTTTGGCCATGCTTGCTTTCTATCCACTTGCTTGAGTATATGTTGTTGATCGATGGAATGTGACTTGAGGAATGAAAAATACTTAGATTAATAGTTTTGTGAAACATTATGGTCCCCTATGGCCACAAACATTGAACAAGTCTTTTGTTTGAGTCCTAATGATAATGAGGATGAGACTTATTTAGCTTGTTATGGTCTCTGGTCCAAGATTATTAGTTGTTTTTTTTTCTTTCAAATCATTTATATGTTAACATGATTCGCTTTCAGAACCAAGCTGTCCTGTTGATTGGATGCGTTTACCATCGAAAATTTGTTCAAATGAAGAAAATGGTTACGTAAACGTACATATATGATGATGCAATCCGTTATATCTACGAAAATGAAAATGTAATTTATGACGTACGGCAATATAAAATTAATTGGAGTTGAGATGTGAGACTTGGTGATAATTCTTCAACAAGGTGACTTAATTAACAACAAAATATCATTTCTCCAACGTCAAAAGAGGTCCCCTATGAGTAGCACATGGGAGTATCTAACAAAATAATTCAATTGAGAGGAAACACTATAAACTACTAGTACTACACAAACATAATGATTAATTACTAATGTTGTCAAACAAACAAAAACTATTAATTACTATTCTACAACATGACAAGTAAACAGGTCGTAAAGATGAACAACACCAAAGAATATTGAAACCGGTCACCGCCGCTTGGAAATCGGCCGCCGGGAAATACGGTATTTGGTCGTCCTCCGCCTGGTATAGTAGGAGATGGTCTAGTGTTTCCACTATTCCCACCTCCACCTCCACTATCACCATCTTCTCCACCACCTCCGCCTTTTCCACCCTTGTTTCCACCACGGTTTGAATTTCCTCCTCCACCTCCGCGACTTCCGCCACCGCTGCTTCCACCACCTGAAGAACCGCCTCGGCCTCCTCCACCTCCACCTCCTCCACCCGCAAGCTGTCTTCGCATGAAATCCGCCGGAAACGACGCCGTTCCTACGGTCAAGTGATGGCGTTTTTGGTCATCGGATGAGGGAGAGGGTTGGTTAAGTGAACCAACGGTTTTGATTTGCGTATGAATTAGAAGAAGTGATAGAAATAGATGAAGCACAATGCTACGTGTTTTCAATTCCATTTTTGTGTTCACAAATCTTGATCAGAGCTTTATTACCAAGACACAACTCTATTTATATGAGTATTAACTATTAAGTAACCGCGTTTACGTTATCAATCGTCTTAAAACTTTAGCCTGTGGTTGGCTGTAGTCCTTGCTTGAAGCTTCCTTCCTTTGATTAATTTAGGATAGGAGTATGAGACTTGACTATTTTTTTTTCTTGCGTCTATAATTTGATTTGTTGTAACCTCTAGTATAAGATTCCATCCAGTTTAGAAAAAAAAAAAAAAAAAAAAAAAAAAGTAGACTATAAGCGAATTTATGAAAACAAAAATAATTACGTTGGTCAAAATTTTGCATGATCAAAATGGTCATGGTGTTTTACGCAACTTCGAAAATTTTATTTAACGGTCTAGATAAAATTAAAATTTCAATTTTAAACGTTCAATACTCAATCAGTGCACAAATTCAATTAGTCCACGTGTCAATTTCTTACGTATTTACATCTACACTGACATGTATCGCTCTATATACCGGATGAGTCAGCTTTTATATATATATATATATCGGATAGTGGTTTGGAATTTAAAGATTTGGAAGTTTCAATCAAGCGCTTTAGCTAAACTACAACATAGTTCAAGTCACATTTGGTGCAGATTTACAAAACTACGATGGTGGAAAAGGTGGAGGTGGGGAGTGCTTAACTGTAATGTTAATTGTTCCTGGATTAACGCCAATTAAGTCACTGTGTTGAGGCTTGAGGGGATTAATTTTATCAAGATAATTGTGAGTGTGATCTCTAGTCCAGCTCAAGATACTGAGGCCCAAAAGTTTGTAAGTCCAAGAAAGCCCAATCGAGAAAGGAAGAAGGCGACAAAACAGAGTATAGACGTTGGAGCTAAAGAAGAAAAGATGCTTTGCTTTAACAGATTTGAATCCTTATCTAACGGAGAAGATAATCAAGCTAGTGACAGCTGTGCTGGTCAAGATAAGGCTCCAGATTGTTAGCGTTAGTCTAGAACCTTGTATTCACTCTCTATATAAAGAGCTCCATGTACATTGTATTGAGGTATCTCGAATAAAACAGTAAAATTACAGTAAAGTTTCCATTTGTTTCAAATTTCTTTCATGGTATCAGAGCCATCCAAGCTCTAACAGGCGAACGATGGCAGATCCTTTGTCCCCGTATCCTTTTCCGAGCAATGTCCATGTCTTGAGCTCCGTCACGCTCAAGTTGTCCGATTCTAACTACTTGCTCTGGAAAACGCAGTTTGAATCGTTGCTCTCTAGCCAGAAGCTTGTCGGCTCCGTCAATAGCACAATCGCTGCTCCTCCGTCGACTCAAACCGTTGTTGTTGGTGGTGTCCCCACTGTCGAGCCAAACCCGTTGTTTGATGCTTGGTTCTGTACGGACCAACTTGTCCGGTCGTGGCTATTTGGTACTCTGTCCGAAGAGGTCCTTGGTGTGGTTCATAATCTCTCTACGTCCCGAGAGATCTGGTTGTCTCTGGCTGAACACTTCAATCAGAGTTCCTTGGCGCATCAGTTTGCTCTCAAACGCCAGCTGCGGTTTCTGACCAAGAAAGGCAAGACCTTGACTGCTTATTGCCGAGAACTGAAGAACATCTGTGATGCTCTCGCATCTATTGGTAAACCAGTCGATGAAGAAATGAAGATTTTTGGGTTCTTGAATGGGTTAGGCAAAGAGTATGATTCTGTCTCTTCTGGCATCCAGCGGGATCTCTCGAAGCCTCATCCACCTTCGTTCAACGATGTTGTCACCGAGATTCAAGCTTATGACTTGAAGCTCCAAGCATATGAAGCCGATGAAGCCGCAAACACTCATCTTGCCTTCAATAAAGAGCAGACAGATTACAATAAGAGCTACAAGTCCGGATCTCAGACTTTCAACTCTGGTCAGAGAGGTGGAAGAGGTTTTGGTCCGAACAGAGGACGTGGTGGTTTCTCATCTCGTGGTCGTGGATTTCCACAACACCAGTCTCAGTCTACCGGAACCGGAGAGCGCCCTGTCTGTCAGATCTGTGGTAGAGTTGGTCACACTGCGATCAAGTGCTACAACCGATTTGACAACAACTATCAGGCCCAAGACACTCCTCAGGCGTTCTCTGCACTTCAGGTTTCTGACACCACGGGAAAGGAATGGTATCCTGATTCCGGTGCGTCTGCTCATGTGACATCATCTACCGAGAATCTCCAAACATCCACACTGTATGAAGGTAATGATATGATTCTTGTGGCTGATGGAACCTATCTCCCGATTACTCACGTTGGCTCTGCCAACATCACATCAGCTACAGGTACTCTCTCACTGAATGATGTATTAGTATGTCCAGAAATACATAAATCTCTGCTCTCTATGTCCAAGTTATGTGATGACTTACCCTGCGGTGTGTGGTTTGATTCTCATAAGATCTATGTTGTTGATATAAATACTCAGAAGGTGGTAGCAAGAGGTCCTCGGGTTAAGGGACTCTACACGTTGGAGGATCAGAAGTTTGCAGCTCTCTACTCAAACCGGCAGTGTTCAGCATCTGAAGACACTTGGCACCATCGCTTAGGACACTCAAACTTCAAAGTCCTCCAACGCCTTCAAACCAGCAAGGAAATCGTTTTGAATAAGAGCAGAACCATCCTCATTTGTGAGCCTTGCCAGATGGGGAAAAGTAGTAGATTACAGTTTTTATCTTCTTCGTCTAGAGTGTTAGCTCCATTAGATCGTATCCACTGTGATCTATGGGGACCTTCTCCGGTTGTATCCACTTTGGAATTCAAATATTACGCTGTCTTTATTGATGACTTCTCTCGTTTCTCTTGGTTTTATCCACTGCGAGCCAAGTCTGAGTTTTACTCGGTGTTTGTTGCGTTTCAAAAATTGGTGGAAACGCAATTTGGGTCTAAAATTAAAGTTTTCCAAAGTGATGGAGGAGGTGAATTTATAAACAAACGATTACAACAACATTTGGTTGAGTGTGGTATCAAACATTTAGTGTCATACCCTTATACACCTCAGCAGAATGGGTTAGCAGAGAGGAAACATCGCCATGTCGTTGAATTGGGTCTATCAATGCTCTTCCATAGTAACACTCCTCTGTCTTACTGGGTTGAAGCTTTCTTCTGTGCCAACTTCATCTTAATCTGCTTCCAATGCCGGTGTTAGATGACTGCAGTCCCTTTGAAGTTTTGTTCAAAGAAAAACCAAACTATTCGATGCTACGAGTGTTTGGCTCTGCTTGCTATCCGTATTTACGGCCAGTGGCTGATCATAAGTTGGAACCTCGGTCGCTGCAGTGCGTTTTCATAGGGTATAGTGCTCAACATAAAGGCTACAGGTGCTTATACTCTCCTACAGGCAAAGTCCATATTTGTAGACATGTCGTGTTTGATGAAGAGTGCTTCCCGTTCAAGACACGATATGAATCTCTTGTGCCTCGCTATCATAATAAGCTTCTCAACGCTTGGCAACAATCGACTGCAACGCCTCCCCCGAATCAGAAAGAGGAGGTTCAAGTCTCGCGAGCATTACCGGTTCCAACAGCTCCAACTCAGACAATGCCAAATGTTGCAGAGAATGATCAGCATATGCTTGAGAATAATGGAAATTCTGGCTCTGAAACTGAAGATGTCGCTGTGGTTCAGGCTGAGAATACTCATCCTATGACAACAAGGGCAAAATCTGGTATTCATAAACCAAATACTCGTTCTCTGGTTGCGTCAAAATTCATTCCAGAGGTGCCTATGTCTATTGAAGCAGCAATGAAACATCCTGGATGGAACTTAGCGGTGATGGATGAGATGGGCCGCATTCATATGCTCAACACATGGAGCTTAGTACCTTACGAAGAGGATATGAATGTACTAAGCAACAAATGGGTGTATACTGTCAAACTCAAGCCGAGTGGTGATCTAAACAAGCTGAAAGCATGGTTAGTGGCAAAGGGTTTCGATCAGGAGGAGGGTCTAGATTACTTGGAGACCTTCAGTCCAGTTGTGCGCACAGCCACAATAAGAATGATTCTGGATGTTGCCACAGCTAAGGACTAGCCTATCAAGCAACTAGATGTCTCAAATGCGTTCTTACACGGTGAGCTAAAGGAACCAGTGTACATGTATCAACCAAAAGGGTTTGAAGATCCACAGAAACCAAATCATGTGTGCAAGCTCACAAAGGCGTTGTATGGGCTCAAGCAAGCTCCAAGAGCATGGTTTGATACTTTCAGCAACTACATAATTGACTATGGCTTCACATGCAGCAAGTCAGACCTCTCTGTTTAACTATCACAAAAATGGTAAAACTATGGCGCTTCTCCTCTACGTCGATGATATGTTACTCACAGGAAGTGATTCAGCCCTACTTCAAGATCTTCTAGACTGCCTCAACAAGAGATTCTCGATGAAGGATCTTGGTAAACCACAATATTTCTTGGGAGTGGAGATTGAGTCCTATGAAGGTGGACTGTTTCTACATCAGCAAGCTTATGCCAAAGACATATTGCATAAAGCTTCTATGTCTGACTGTAGCCCGATGCCAACCCCTCTACCTCTGCAGTTAGACGAACTGAACTCAGAACCGTTTGAAGAACCGACCTACTTCAGAAGCTTAGCCGGCAAACTGCAATATCTCACAATAACTCGTCCGGATATACAGTTTGCGGTGAACTTCATTTGTCAGCGGATGCACCTACCAACAGTCTCCGACTTCAAGCTACTCAAACGCATCCTACGTTACATCAAGGGCACTATAAACTTGGGGTTGCATATCAAGAAAGACAGAGAGCTGGTCCTACACGCGTATTGTGACAGTGATTATGCAGGATGTAAAGAGACAAGACGATCCACATCGGGTTTCTGTACAATGTTGGGGTCCAATCTCATTTCGTGGTCTGCCAAACGACAGCAAACTGTGTCTAAGTCTTCAACTGAAGCTGAATACAGAGCCTTGACAGCCTCAGCCCAAGAGATTACGTGGCTCTCGTTTCTCTTGCGAGATTTGGGTATTGAGCAAAGGCAGGCAACGGTTTTGAAGTGTGATAATCTCTCTGCAGTTTACTTGAGCACTAATCCAGCGCTATACAATCGGTCTAAGCACTTCGATACAGACTATCATTATGTGAGGGAGCAAGTGGCGCTGGGTTTAATTGAAACACAACACGTCTCTGCAGCATATCAACTTGCAGACATCTTTACCAAGTCTCTGCCAAAGAAGGAGTTCTTCGATTTGCGTGGCAAACTTGGTGTAGCTGGACCACCTACACTAAGTTTGAGGGGGAATGTGAGTGTGATCTCTAGTCCAGCTCAAGATACTGAGACCCAAGATTTTGTAAGTCCAAGAAAGCCCAGTCGAGAAAGGAAGAAGGCGACAAAACAGAGTATTGACGTTGGAGCTAAAGAAGAAAAGATGCTTTGCTTTAACAGATTTGAATTTTTATCTAACGGAGAAGATAATCAAGCTAGTGACAGCTGTGCTGGTCAAGATAAGGCTCCAGATTGTTAGCGTTAGTCTAGAACCTTGTATTCACTCTTTATATAAAGAGTTCCATGTACATTGTATTGAGGTATCTCGAATAAAACAGTAAAATTACAGTAAAGTTTCCCTTTCTCGAATAAAGTAAAATCTTTCAAGCAATGGATGGACACTTTCACTCATACATGAAACATGCTTGTGTGAAATTTGTGGACTATGAAAACGTACTTGGGACTAGTAAGACCCCTGACGAACTTTACAATCCATGGCCTAAAATTGTAATTTCAGTTTAATAATGATTGAAACAAAAGAAAAAAGAGAAGACATAAAATTTAGAGGAAAAATTAGTGATAACATGTTAACCTAATTACAAGATCTCACACTAATTCTAATTTACTAGTTTTATATACTACAATTGTATATGTTAAATTTTCGTAAGTATATGTCGCACTAATTATCACAGTCCTACGATATATGGTAAACTCACTATCAAGTTGCTTGACCAAAATCTGAAACAATTTGGTCAGAATAACTCCAACACCAGCTGGAACTCGAACAATTGTTCCTGGAAAGATTAGTATACGAGTCAAATCCAATTGTTTAATTAACAACTGCATAAGACAATCATGATTTTATATTTTTATTTGTTGATACAATATTTTACAGGTTGAGGACCGGTCGGTCCTACTTACAGTTAAGACAAAAATTGTTGTGCCTTTGAATTTTATCCCACTACATCTGCTCTCTGCATTTATTTGGTAGACTCTCAACATTAAATACCGAAGCTACTATGTCATGGTTTAGCCTCTGTAACACTTGGTTTAAATTCTCATTATGAAACCAGATATTTTTCTCATAATAAAGCTCTTTGTTTTAGATCATGAAGTAGTACTGTGAGCCACCGACGGTTAAATAACAATTGCATGAAAACAGTACGTACCCAGCAATTTATGGCCCCTATTAAAGTGTTGTTGACTTATATTGCATACTCTTATTTCTCTTTGTTTTTTTTACCAAACATACATCTACTTTTTTTAGATCATTTTTTTCCTCATAAAATTTATTTTTGTTATATTTTCCTTTTACTTTATTCATAAAAAATCACTCAAAATATATAGTCTGAATGAGTTATTAGTAAAAATCAGTTTCTTTTACGCAAGGAGACTAATTGTCCTATATATAAATGTGTATATTTTTCTATTTTTCTAAGAAAAAGAGAAGTATATATATTGCCATATAGGGAAAAGTATTATATAAAATGTCATGGGGATAAGATTTACATTCACATTCATTTAACGCGAATCCAACTACCATGCTCGTTTTTAGGGACCCATTCAGTAATGAAGCAATTGTGAAACTTGTGATTGCCCCTGTATTGTAAAAATATCACTATTTACTTATATATACACATCTTTCTCTTACTGTCTTCCTCAAGTGATCTCTGCTTTCTTCAATGGCTTTGCGTTTGAGTTTCTTAGCTTTGTTCCTTTTGACGACAGCTCTCTCATCTTGCCTTGTGGTCTCGGCTTCGCTCGTCGAAGGAAAAGTCTCTTGCTTCGACTGTCCTAATGATTACGATTATTCAGGTTATAATTCAGTACTAACCCTGACTAGACATTTGTAGTTTCGGTTTTTTATAATGTTAACTCTATACGACGTAATTTTGTTTACAGTTTAAACTACCCACTTAATTCACTCTTAAGAGAGATATAGCACAAAATGAAATAGGAACTCTGTTGAGACTAGACAATGTTATATAATTAACACTCTTTCTAAATAATTCATGTTTGAAAAACTTTTTTTTGCCATGGGACCAACTTTAAATAAGTTTAGCAATTTGTTAACACATTTAGTAAAACCTAAACATTTTATTTTCTAATGAAATTTACATTCTTAGCAAAAAAACTCACTCTTTCTAGTTTCTACTCTACGATTGTGACGAGACTTTATATATTTTTTCAGGAATCATGATCAGTGTTAGCTGTGGCCACACCAAGACGCGGTTCACCGTCTCAACTGACAAGAAAGGCGAGTTCCGGTCGGAACTTCCTTCGAGGGACAAAACGAACTGTGACGCAGAACTCCAAGGCAGCTTTAAGCAACTTTATGCTTCCACGAAAAACGTTAAGTCGAAGATTGTAAACTTAGCCGGTGACAAATATGGTCTGTCTTCGAAGTTGATCTTCTTGAAATCATGCCCACGAAGTCTTGGATCTTTCGGTTCGTCTAAGACTGTTGATTTGCCTGTTCCCCCGGAGTGGGGGCTTGCACCAACTAGTTATTACCTTCCTTTCCTCCCTATCATCGGTATCCCATAAGTGGCACCAACTTAATCTTTATTTACATGTAATGTATTTATAGAATATATGTGTTAAGACATGTAAACTATCGTAGCTGTTCTTTATAAGTTCGTGCTTGAACTGAAGTTTGTTTGTCATCTTAGTGTATGAAGGTGGTTGATGTTTTTCTTTTATGAAGCATAATTTATTATGAAATCATTTGTAAAATACTTTATGTTATAGTACAAAGTGACTCTTTTTCATAATTTTCTTAAAATAAACACTCTTGCTTCTATTGCCACCCATCCTTCATTGATCTCTCATCGTGAGCAATGAATTGTACCACTCTTAGTTTGCTTGCTGTACATATATATAAAATTATCATAATGAATTGATGGATAAGAAATACAAAGAGATTAACTAAATACAGAAGAAGAAAAAAAGAGTTGCATATTGTTTTGAGAGAATGAATATATCCACTTAATATGATACATTAATACATTTTTACTCGGTTATCTTCTCAGAAACGTATTTAAGTTGCCAAAAAAACAGTAGCTTGCCTCCTCTAGCCAAAAACAAACAAGTTTCCTAACGACTATATCTGACCAAACTTGAAACTAGCTAGAAACCTCTGTTTTTTTTTTTTTTTTTTGGAAACCTCTGTTTTACATTTCGTAAACTCGTTTTATGAGCTTCTTTTTATCGCACTAGTCTATTTGTTTTTTGAATTAAGCGAATCTTTGAAACACTACACAATAGCTTATCTCGCTCATCATTTGTTTTTTTTTGTCATTTTTTAGGTCAAATTTGCTACCAGGACAAGTCGGATCCACATCACTGTTTTAGGGTCTTTAAAAAAAAAAATATCACTGTTTTTGGCAAAGTGTTGTAAAATATTTCAGTGTTTATCTTAAGTTTGTCTCCATTTCGTTATCATCCTCAACATGACTTAAAAGTTGTTATCATGCATTCTTCAATGAAAGAAACAAGGAATGATTGGGTCTAGTTTATGATTTTATTATGGTATTTTCATCAGAATTAATATATCATAGCAGTCGCGTACTGGAGCTGCAACATAATTTACTTTCAATAAAAAAAATGTCGTGATAGACTGATAGTTTACTTGATGTTGATGATATATTGCCATAGAGTTTAGTTTCCTTCCAAAGATTTAAAAACATACATATCTAAGTGAAATATGAAAACCGTGTACATAAACAGAACTTCAATGTCAAAACATAGAGTGTAGCATACGATCCACCAAGAGCTCAATTGTACTCAACGTATAATCATAAGAATAGTATGACTTCACCATTAAAACTTTATTTATTTTACCACATAATATGCAGTATCATATGTAACTGTAACATACATCTCTCTTGTACTAGAAAGACTACTTGGCGATCCTTGACGAAGTATCTATTACAACTTGTTACCCTAATTGTTTATTTCTGTTGGTTGTGAAAGATATGCATATGGAGGAGGAGTACCGTATCCAACGTGTGGAGGACTATAAGTTGGTGGAGGCTTCTGCACGGGTGGTGGCATTACAGGAGGACTGTAAGTTGGTGTTGGAGGCTTTTCCACAGGTGGCGGCATTATAGGAGGACTATAGATTGGTGTTGGAGGTTTATACACCGGTGGTGGCTTGACAGGGGGACTATAAGTTGGTGGTTTCTGCACCGGTGGTGGCTTGATGGGAGGACTGTAAGTCGGAGGCTTTTGTACTGGTGGTGGTTTCATAGGAGGGCTGTAAGTTGGTGTGGGAGGTTTCTTCACTGGTGGAGGCTTTACAGGAGGGCTATAACTTGGAGTTGGAGGCTTATGCACTGGTGGCGGCTTTACAGGAGGACTGTAAGTTGGTGTTGGAGGCTTTTGCACAGGTGGTGGCTTGATAGGAGGAATGTAAATCGGAGGTGTTTGCACTGGAGGTGACTTTATAGGAGGACTGTAAGTCGGTGGCTTTTGCACTGGTGGTGGCTTTACAGGAGGACTGTATGTTGGTGTTGGAGGCTTTTGCACTGGTGGTGGCTTTACAGGAGGACTGTAAGTTGGTGTCGGAGGCTTTTGCACTGGTGGCGGCTTGATAGGAGGACTGTAAGTCGGAGGTTTTTGTACTGGTGGTGGCTTTACAGGAGGACTATAAGTTGGTGTCGGAGGCTTTTGCACTGGTGGTGGCTTGATAGGAGGACTGTAAGTCGGAGGCTTTTGTACTGGTGGTGGCTTTACAGGAGGACTGTAAGTTGGTGTCGGAGGCTTTTGCACTGGTGGTGGCTTGATAGGAGGACTGTAAGTTGGAGGCTTTTGTACTGGTGGTGGCTTTACAGGAGGACTGTAAGTAGGTGTCGGAGGCTTTTGCACTGGTGGTGGCTTGATAGGAGGACTGTAAGTCGGAGGCTTTTGCACCGGTGGTGGCTTGATAGGAGGACTGTAAGTCGGAGGCTTATGCACCGGTGGTGGCTTGACAGGGGGACTATAAGTTGGTGGTTTCTGCACCGGTGGTGGCTTGACAGGGGGACTATAGGTTGGTGGTTTTTGCACCGGTGGTGGCTTGACAGGGGGACTATAAGTTGGTGGTTTCTGCACCGGTGGTGGCTTTATAGGGGGACTGTAAGTCGGTGGCTTTTGCACTGGTGGGGGCTTGACAGGGGGACTGTATGATGGTGTTGGAGGTTTTTGCACTGGTGGTGGCTTTATAGGAGGACTGTAAGTCGGTGGCTTTTGCACTGGTGGGGGCTTGACAGGGGGACTGTATGTTGGTGTTGGAGGCTTTTGCACTGGTGGTGGCTTTATAGGAGGACTGTAAGTCGGTGGCTTTTGCACTGGTGGGGGCTTGACAGGGGGACTGTAAGTTGGCGTTGGAGGCTTCACGGGTGGTGGTTTAACAGGTGGACTATAAGTAGGTGTCGGAGGTTTTTGTACTGGTGGTGGCTTAACAGGAGGACTGTAGGTTGGTGTTGGAGGCTTCACCGGTGGTGGTTTAATTGGTGGACTATAAGTTGGTGTTGGAGGCTTATGCACCGGTGGTGGCTTTACAGGAGGACTGTAAGTTGGTGTTGGGGGTTTTTGCACTGGAGGTGGCTTTATAGGAGGGCTGTAAGTTGGTGTAGGGGGCTTTTGCACTGGAGGTGGCTTAATAGGAGGACTGTATATTGGTCTCGGAGGCTGCACCTGCACCGGTGGTGGCTTGATGGGAGGACTATAAATTGGTGGTGGCTGGATAGGAGGACTATAAATTGGTGTTGGAGGGGTTTGTACTGGTGGTGGTTTTATTGGAGGGACTGGTGTTGATGGTGTTGGATAGCTAGGTGGTGCACCATAAGTTGGTGACGGAGGTGTGTAACCATAATTTTCAGTCTCATACCTATTGAAGTTTTGTTTCACGGTTGCATCTGCTGCGACTGAAGCACCACTAAGAGAGAGAATGAGAACTAAGTATATCAAGAAATCTTTTATTGGAACTCTCATCTTGTAAGTGGCTTACTATGAACTAAAGAGAGATACTCATGTCGAGTTTAAATACTTGAGTTTGTGAGAAGAGCTTTCCGGAAAAGCAAGACTTGTTGTGAAAGTTTCTCTCTACAGAATTTACGGTAGATTCAGAGACTCTTACTCTCAGCCTTTGGCTTGAACGGTTATGGTTCGTGTCAAGAGACCCTTAAATTTATTTGGCCCTTTTCATACCCGTGTAACATCTATTTTCTAATACCATACATGTGTCGTGAGATTTTGCTTAAAACCGGTTCTGATTATGTAATTATTTGTCTTGTTATATTAATTAGTTCCATTAATGGTAGCTTTTAGTTTTTGTTTTGTAGTCTTGAGAAGTCTGGAGCTAGCTGGATCATCAGTTGCTTGTACTTCACTCTCAGCTACGGAAACGCCTTCTGTTTCACTTTGTTGATTTTTTTTTTTTTTTTTTTTTTATCCATATCAAGTGATTTGTGGCACAGTTTTTTTAATGGCATCAATTGTTCAATCTAATGCCCTATAGTTTTTACGCCATTTGTTCAAAATCAAGAATAAAGTTAAGAATTTAGCAGAAATATATAAACAAAACTAACGTTATTAGTAGATTCAATGGCTGTATTGTGTATGTCATCTCTTAACCTTTTTAACAAAAAAAAATGTCAGCTATTAACCTTCTTTTCATGGAGATCGTATATAATCTTATTGCAATTTGGTATTCATGATGAATCTTTAGTGGAATAAGATTTTTTCGTTTTGGTTAAAAATAATATTAACTTGTTAAGTATATATACATTTAAGCTAGTAGTATATATTGTGAATTGAATTAGAGAAAGAAATAATCACTATTGGAATAAGGGTATACAACTTAATATCATTGATGAAAAAGGCAAAAATAAATAAAGAAAATAACCTTAAATAATTGTTAGATAATAACTCTCATTTCTTGCACAAACAAAAAAAAACAGAAAGATAATAACTCTCATTTGTTCTATTATTTATAATCTCTTATGGTTTATTCTGCCGACTGAGGAAATCATGGAACCCAAATTCCAGATTGTTGCAGAAAACCCGTAACAGTTCATATCATATATATCTTGTTCACATGCTTCCGAATGCATGCTTCGTCTATGTAAAATGAAGTTTACACACTCATTAACAATGTGTTAATTTATTGGAGTGTTGTCCACCATTTTATTCATGAGCTCGCTTTTCTGACACACCCATATCGACCGTTTTCATTTGCATGTTTCAGTAACACTACAAGTGTAGTACCATATTTGCATAGATATTATCAAACTTGTATGGAAGTTAGTGTTACGTTACATCTCAAACAAGACTATATATTGAGGTTATGGATTCAAGTTGGGCTTATGACATGTATTACCATATACATATCTATATTTCGATTGAATGGCTATGCCTTCTTATGATTTCATCTTCCAACAAAGTCTAGAGCAAGTATCACTTTAGTTGTCTCCGATGCAGTTTAATATCCTGATTTGTTTTGTTACTTATTCTTATCATCTAGTTTACTTGTCACTATAAGGAAAAGACCAATTTATTTGCCTTGGTGTTTCAAGGCACTAACTGCTATACTAAGTGTAAATTATTCCAATAATATTAAATATCTGTTTTGTAAGGAGAAAAGAGATAAAGTGCTGAAATTGATAGTGTATGTTGGTCATATTGTAATTTCCTAATCTACTATACCGTTTGGTTTCATCTGGAAGATATAAGATTCGGTTTAATACGACTCATTTCCTATCCTGATTTAATTATGGGTTTAATACTAACTCCCTATATGGCTATATTTGTGTTTTACCTCAAATTATTGAGTCTCATGTGCTTATGTACAAACTCTTAGTTTTCTTGTTTCAAACTGAATACTCTAACCAAAATGAAATACTTTAAGTTCTTAGAACACTCATTTGATTTTTGTTCCCTCAAACCTTAAAGAAGCAGAGCAAGGCTTGACCCCTCACTTCTAAACTGATTTATCATGGTAAAGAGCAGATAATCTTTTGGCATTGGACTTATTATTGTGAATGGGGGAAACATTCGGTGGATTACTTGAGTGTCTTCTTCTATTTTTCCTAGTTCACGTAGTTTGAATGTTCAAACCGAGTGCCTCGTGAGAAGAGTTCCAGCAGGAGATTTTTTTTTTCTTTTTTCATATAAACTCACTAATTCCGAGTTGTCTGGTTCACGAGCCTAGCTTTTTGAACCAGCTTAGTGAGTATGTAATACAGGTTCTTGTAATGATCAGTCTAAAGTTCTCTACCATCTTCTGCAAATGAGTTAGCAATATCTAATATCTTCACAATAAAAGAATAAATCAAGATATAATAGTGATTATATGAATTCTGTCGTTGTGTCACTATATTACGATCACCGCCCCGATCAAACTTGGATATTACATGTTGTTGGAAAAAAAAAAAATTAAGACAAAATTATTTAGTAGTATTCTACATTACCTAATAAGTGCAACCTAAAGCAAAGTTTGCAAATAATTCAACGTGACCTAATCCTACAAAAAAATAAAATAAAAAAGAGTATAGTATATGCCCCATTCAGAGTCACTGGTCAAAAAGTATTGATTCTTTAGAAGAACGTCTTTGTGTATTGTATAATGCTCTAGTTTGGTTATAACTTAAAGGTACATGGTTGCTGACTTAGAAACACTTATACGTAGGTAGAGAAAAGTGGAAACTAAAACTAATGATATTAAATCCGTCGAAATGGAGCAAGTCGCGCGTCTTCTATATCGTACTAAACAATTATCTTGAATGTTCGATTATGAATTAATTTCTCATGAAACCTAAAAGAAAGAATATTCACACCCAAACCCATTCCATCCACTTCAACAACTCAATTACATACATGCATATATATCTTACAATGTAAGACGTAGGATTCATCAAACATCAGTATCATCATATTTAGCTCCTTCTTTGAATCTTTATTCATATTCAACTTCCAAGGGACTACCTAGTTTCTAGCTAGCCTTCTTCTATTTCTCAATTATCTCCTATGGATATCGAAAAGGCAGGGAGCAGAAGAGAAGAAGAAGAACCCATTGTTCAAAAGCCAAAGCTGGACAAAGGCAAAGGCAAAGCTCATGTGTTTGCTCCTCCTATGAACTACAGTCGAATCATGGACAAACATAAGCAAGAAAAGGTGAGCATGGCCGGGTGGAAAAGAGGCGTAGCGATTTTCGATTTTGTTCTTAGACTCATTGCAGCCATCACGGCCATGGCTGCTGCAGCAAAGATGGCCACCACGGAAGAGACTCTTCCTTTCTTCACTCAGTTCTTGCAGTTCCAGGCTGACTATACCGATCTACCAACGTTTTCGTAAGTTACTCTCCAAAGTCTAAATGTTAACGCTTACTATTATACCAAGAATTTCATAACCAACTATCGAAATATTTTCTAGCATTTAGTTTTAAATATAAGCATGGAGTATTCCGGAATCATTTATTGTTTGTTTTTTGTTCAGAGCTTTTGTGGTAGTAAACTCAATCGTGGGCGGCTACCTAACCCTCTCATTGCCTTTTTCCATTGTCTGTATCCTCCGGCCTCTCGCGGTGCCACCTAGGCTCTTCCTTATCTTATGTGACACGGTAACATTTTCTATGTGCTAGATTGCTGAGAGAACAAAAGCCACTTTCTCACATTTTACAAAATGAAAATAAAATATAAATACAAACGCCAAACACAAACTCAGTGCTCATTTTCTTTGTTCTTTAGCATTTACAATTTACAGTGAAAAAAACAAAGTTGACCAAAAGGAAAAGAAAAAAAATTAGCGATGAAAGTTTTTGTAAAATTGTGGATTCATTTAGGAAAAACACTAACGCTGAAAAATAAAATCAAGGGCTTTAATCACATATATAACCTCAAGTTACCCCTACTCTCTAAAGGTTGTCTCTAGGCTTATACTAGACACTCGTTAATGTATAAATATAGAGAAAATAAAGATGTGGTTGTGTGTATACATAGGTAACAAGATCAATAACGAAATTTTTATTTTGGTCTCAAATGACAATGAGTATGGATGTTTGTTTGCACATGTCATATCTCTCACTATGTTAATCAGCAAATGGTTGTTTTGGTCTAGGCGATGATGGGCCTCACTATGATGGCGGCATCAGCTTCTGCAGCAATAGTTTATTTGGCGCACAACGGGAATTCAAGCTCGAACTGGCTTCCGGTTTGCCAGCAGTTCGGTGACTTTTGCCAAGGAACGAGCGGCGCCGTGGTGGCTTCTTTTATTGCGGGGGCTCTTCTGATGATCCTCGTCATCCTCTCTGCATTTGCTCTCAAGAGATCCACTTAAAATATTTGCGTTTGTGTCTTTTAGATTTCTATGTGGTATGAAATTCATTTGTGTGGATTTGGAAAGTGTCAGATGTATGATTTGGTTTTGTTGTGTTATGTAACTTGGGTTGTATTTGTGAATCATGTTGTAAATCAATCTTTTTATCTGACACATATTTCGTTTTTGTGTTTTTCTTATATAATTGCCGATTTCAAAGAGAACAAACTTCAAACTTTTATTACATTTACTAAAGTTTTATACATCATATATTAAAGTTTGATATAGTCATATCTCAAAAATTTGGCATTCATAACTTAAAAATTAATATTCCATTTAATAAAAATTCAATATCATTTAATTGTAAAACACACATTAAAATTAGCAATTAATTAGTTAGCTCAATTGCATATCCCAACATAGCCAAACAAGTGGCAGAGCTACCTTTGCTCAGCAACTCGGAGCAACATCCGTAATGCTGTGGACACGTGTCAACACACTAGCGAAGCTGCGTCGCTAAGTCCACGTCAGCACCCCGGCCGTCTCTCCCAACCCAACACGACGTTTAAACAAAAAAGAAAAATCTGCTTCCTCTCAATTTTCTTCTCTAAAAAAAAAAATTCCTCTTTCTCTCCCAAAAATTTACCAAATCCCTCAGAGAATATATATATGAGCGTCTTCTTCTCGTGAAAACCCTAATCTTCGATTCCGCGACATTCTTCTCAATTCTTCTACTCTTCCCGAAGGATCTCGAATCGGTATCCTCAGCTGCTGAAATCCCTGGTAATTTTCCACATACTGAGGTCAACTCTAGGGTTTCGATTAATCAATTTTGATTGCTTTCGATCTCCGATCCCAATCTTTGATCGATTTCCAATTTGATTGCTTTTCTAGCTTCCTCCTATTACATTTCCAAGAATAAAGAGGGGAAATTGAGTTTAATTAGTGGAACTTGTGTCAGTTTCTGAATTGATTTCGATACGGTGAATTAGTTTATCCTTTTACGCTTCTTCTTCCTCTGCCTATAGTGTTTAGTGGGGACGTTGCAGAGCTTTGAGCTAAGTAAAGGTTGGATTTTTTAAGGGGAATGTTTCAGATCTAAAGGTGTTTGATGATTGCTAGGGGAATGCAGAGAGCGTTTTGCTGCGAGCTGGAGAACGGTTGGAACGAATCCCTCTATCAAGGGATTGTCATCGTTGGCCCTAAAGCAAGAACAAGGGACAAATCTTGGGGAGATAATCTCTAATCTTGAAATTGGTTGAGTAGAGAGACTTTTAGCAGCAACATGACTCGGATTTTGGTTCAACGAGGTTCAGCAGGCAGTTCTTCTAACCCGAACCGCGCTTCTTCCTCTTCCTCGTCGTCTGGCTCATCTTCTTCCTCAGAGCCACAGATAAGCAGTAATGTTCAGGTTCCACCAGTGAGTATAGATGAAGAAGTTGCGGATGAAAAGCAAGAAGAGGTTATTGTAGTTGAGCAAGCAGAGTCTTCTGATGCTAAGAATGTGGCAGTGCAGAGTGATGAACCACCTGTGGATAGAGAAGATGATGAAGCTTTAGTTGTTACGGAAAATGCTGACGTTGAAAGTGAAAGTGTAGTCTGTGATTCTCCAGTCAGTGGCTGTGATGATCCTGATTCACCACCTTTACCTGTTCAACCACCAAAGCCTTCTTCGAATGTTAATAAAAGATCGGTCTTGGGAAGCTTTGGCGCTTTACGGATTGGAGCAACGAGGAGAGGGGCTGGGCCAAGATCTCTCGTTTCCGCAACTGAATCTCATCCTTCTTCTCCAAGATCACACATTGAGAACGAAGGCTATAACAGTTCCGATGAGCATATGCCATCCTTTGGACCCTCACATCCCGGCTCTGGCTCGGTAAGTTTGTTTTCAGTTTTTTTTGTTACTGTATGGACTACTCTTAGCTTGTATTTATTGAATTCTTCTCTCCCAGGAAAGAGAACACCAGTTTGAAACCGAGATTAGACAATCAAAAGGCTTTGTGATTAGGCGTATGTTGGAAGATGGAAATTGTCTTTTTCGGGCTGTTGCAGATCAAGTGTATGGGGACTCAGAGTCATATGACTTGACTAGGCAAATGTGCATGGATTATATGGTAATGTTTCTTCGTTTACCTAATAGATGCTTTCCACGAGACTTTAGCTTTTGAGACCAGCACATGAATAAGATTAGTGAACTGACAAGGATAAATGAAGTAGAGTTGGTAAGACTGTACCTAACAGATAGGCTATTCACCGTGTTTAGTGGGCAGTTTATTGCATCCTGTTAAAGCTAATCTTTCCATTTTAATGGCTGATAATTTGTATCAATCTTAAGTTAACTGGAATGAAACAGAGTAAGAGACTAACAAGAGCATGTATGCGTGTACCTTGATTTAGACTGAGAAAAAGTTAGTGTTTTTGGTTTTGATGGTAACTTACTGGTAGAACTCAACTTACTGGTTTAGGAGCACGAGAGGGATCACTTTTCTCAGTTCATAACGGAAGGATTTACCTCTTACTTGAAGAGGAAAAGAAGAGATAAGGTGCTTTGCTCTTATTTTGGTTTTCACTTGGTTAACTTTCTGTTTCAAACAGAATTTGTTTGACCCCCTTTTCCGATACAATGGTGATAGGTCTACGGAAACAACGTGGAGATCCAAGCTTTAGCAGAAATCTATAATAGGCCCATCCACATTTACTCATATAGCACAGGTGCAAACTTATACTCGACACTGAAAGTTGTTCTTTATTCTTTACTGTGACAAGAAATTTATGGTAACAACATTTTGTAGAGCCTATCAACATATTTCAAGGAAACTACAACACGGATACACCTCCTATAAGGCTGAGTTATCACCACGGGAATCATTACAATTCTTTGGTGGATCCACACCGGTTAACAATTGGTGCAGGCCTTGGATTTAGTAGCCTTAGTGGGGTAAGTGTAGTTAAACATCTGTTTTTCTTGATGCAAAAGAGTAGCAATATCTTTGTACTTTTTTCACATCTTATTGTTTGTTTTGAAATCCAGAGACACGTGGATGGGGAGCAGGTGAAAGCTGCTATAAAGGCTCAGCAAGAACATCAGATTGATAATGCAAGTAGCTCACATATCATCCATATTTAACCCAATCTGTCTTTTTGAGTGTGTGGCTGCTGATACCGTATTTGTCTTTCTTCTAGGCGCTCTTAGCAGAAGGGAGATATTACTCTGACCTCGAGCTTACGGAAAAGGAAATAGAACGGTCGGTCATGGAAGCTTCCCGTGCTGAGTACCTTATGGAATGGTCTAAGCCACGGATCGGTCCCAAGGAATCATCCACTTGTAACGCTGAGACGTCCTCCTCTGGAGCTAGTGAGTATTTTTTTTCTCTCCTTCTGAGTACAATGAGAAAAAAAGCATGTTGAGACAAAAAGATAAAATTTTTGTGAAGCAGGACCTTCAGGCAGTGATGTGAAACCAAAGGAGGCGGCGGTAAAAGAGAAGACGGTTCTGAGCAGCAGCATCGAGATGGTTTTGTCGATGGGGTTTAGCTACACGCAGGCCATGGAAGCTTATAGCATATTCGGGGACGATGTTGACTCGATGGTCTGCTATGTACTGGAGACGAGCTGTGGTGGCAACAACCGACGCAAAGGCAAAGCCACAGAATAGAGAGAATGTAACATATGATATGAGTTTCCTCTGTTGTTAGTATATGAAAACACCAATTCGTATTCCTTATCAACGTTTTGGGAGATTCTTATTACCCCTTGAATAAAACTTGTGCATCATGACTTGATGCATGTGTAAGTTTGTGGCCTATATGTGTACTGTAGTTTTACAAAGTTGAATAAGAGAGAAGAAAAAACACTTGTCTTTTTGCTTAAACGGTGAAAAGACTCGACCAGGGGGAAATATTAAAATAAGAGCTTTAACAATATTCTATTTTCCATGAGTTTTACAACATTTTATTTGAAAGACAAGTTTCTGATCACGCAATTGGAATTAATACTTTCTATGATTTTAATAGACACAATAAATAAAAAATAAATAAAATAACCAAACTTGAAAATAGTGTTTAACTTAGGAGGAAACCGAGGAGTTGATCCGCTAGCGAGGTTGGATGAGTGAAAGTGTGATATCGGCAGCCGTCCAAGATTCGTCCGGTGGCTTAGAGGACGAAGAACCAACGTCGAATGTGCGTCTTACCAAGCTGGGATGGCAATAACCGGGCGGTTTAGGCTGAGATAACGCTGCGTGGCTGTGGAGCATAACGACAACTGATTGCATATGTTGTGTTAACTAGCATATATAATTTGAGTTTAATTTAATACCTCTTATATTCTTCAATCTCCTCGCAGTTTGTAAGAATATACATATGTAGATGGTTTTGTTCTTCAGCTGTTAGCTTCTGCTTCTTGCCTTTCCCATTAAGTCTTCCAATCTGGGAAAAGATGTTAGGAACATAGACTGGATAATGTGGTTTCTCGCCTCCATCATCGTGTCGTCCGGGTTTTCGAGTCTTTGTTCTAACTTGTGTTGGAAAGTAAAACTCTGCAAAGTTAGAAGTCTCTTCATTGATGCTCTGCGCAACGATAAAACCCTCAACTCTGCTTAAATTTTTCACCTTCTTCTTAAGATGAAACATAAACCGTTCGTAAGGATACATCCAACGATACTGTATAGGCCCTCCAAGTTCTGCTTCTCGAGGTAGATAAATAGCTAGGTGCTCCATAACATCAAAGAAGGAAGGTGGGAAAACAATCTCCAGATTGCACAATATTTCTGGTATCCTATGTTGCAGGTTTTGCTGTAGTCAGAGATCTGGCAGATATATCCCTGAAAAAGAAGCTATTGCTGGAAAAAAAAACAATAATACTTTAAAAATTACGAAAATAATATGATTAAATAAGAAGTTTAATTATATAAAAAGAAATTAAGAAATAAATATATTTAAAAATAAATTTAAAATGTACCTGCAATGGCTTCATGGACATGAGGTGGTAAAAGACCAGCAAAGGCAAATGGAAGGAGGTGTTGCATCACAACGTGACAATCATGACTTTTCATCCCAGTAAATTTTCCTTTTCCATGATCAATACAGTTTCGAAGGTTGGATGCATACCCATCTGGAAATCTGACCTTATCATCAATCCAATCAAAAAACTCCTCTTTTGCATTTGCATCCAAACGGAAAGCAGGTACTGGAGGTTTCCCATTTGTTGGAACATGTAGCACCCGGCGAGAACAATATTCATGCAAATCTAATCTTGAATTCAAATTGTCTTTGGTCTTTCCTTGAACATTGAGAACAGTGTTCATAATGTTGTCAAAAAAATTCTTCTCAATGTGCATGACATCTAGATTATGTTTCAGCAGATGATCTTTCTAGTATGGCAAATCCCAAAAAATACTCTTTTTATGCCAGTTGTGCAAATCACCATAAGCGTCCACCTTATCATGCCTATTACCACCACATTCAACTGTCTTCTCTGCACCAAAATATCTCAACTCATCCAACATACACTTGCCATCTGCATCAGGAGGTGGACCATCACTGACCTGACAATTCTTTCTGAACTTCGTCATACTCTCACGATAAGGATGCTCTGCTGGAAGAAATCGCCTATGACAATCAAACCAACTTGTTTTCCTTCCATGCTTCAGCTGAAATGCATTAGTGTTATCTTTACAGTAAGGACATGATAACCTTCCATGAGTTGTCCATCCAGATAACATGCCATATGCTGGAAAATCGCTAATAGTCCACATAAGCACTGAACGCATCATAAAATTCTGCTGACAAGAAACATCAAATGCCTCAACACCATGCTCCCATAACATTTTCAGCTCATGTATCAGTGGTTGGAGAAACACATCCAAGGCTTTTTACGGATGCTTTGGTCCAGGAACAAGTATGCAAAGGAACAAAAACTCTCGTTTCATGCATAAAGTTTGCGGTAAATTGTAAGGTGTTAGAATTACTGGCCACAGTGAATATTGCCTCCCATGCTTCCCAAAAGGATTGAAACCATCAGTACTTAAACCAAGGTATACGTTCCTCGCTTCATTTACAAAACTTGGATACACAGATTGAAAATGTTTCCATGCTTTAGCATCTGAAGGATGAGCAATTTCTCCATCCTTAACTGTATGCTCTGCGTGCCATCTCATCGCCTCTGCTGTGCGCGTCGACTGATATAACCTCTTCAATCTATCTGTTATCGGTAAATACCACATCCGTTTCTGAGGGATTGGCACTTTTTCACTTCCTTCCTTATACCGAGATTTCCGACAAAAACGACATGTCAAACCATATTCGTCTTCTCTCCAGTATATCATACAGTTGTCTATGCACACATCTATCATCTGATACGGCAATCCAAGACCACGAACAAGTTTCTGAACAACGCTGTAAGATTCTGGTGAAAGATTATCCTCAGGCAAAAGGTCTTTCACTAATTCAGCCCACCCATCCACACACTCCTCACTCATATTGTGGTCAGTCTTCAGACTCATCATCCTAGTTGCAGTTGATAAAGGGGAACAACCAACTTTACATCCATCATATAAAGGCAATTTAGCAGCATCTAACATATCAAAGAACCTCCTAGCTTCTACATTAGGCTCCTCCCCTCAATCTCTGTAATCAGCAATCGATGGTGCACTATCACGATACGCATCATTCACCATATCAACACAATCTACTGTTTCAGGTTCTGCTAAGCTATCCCCACCTTGTTGTGCACTAGTACTACCAAAATCTATCATTCCATCAGTTTCTCCATGATAATACCAAATCTTGTAAACCATCACAAATCCATTATGATAGAGATGTGACCAGACTTTAGATATTGTGAGGTATCTACGATTTCCACAATTCATACAAGGGCAATAAAGTTTACCAGATTGTTTGGCTTTTGGCTGCGAAATCGCCAAATCCATGAACTGTTGCACCCCTTTTTTGTACTCTTCCGTTAATAATCTGGTTGTAGGAATTAGATGAGGTTGATCCATCCATGATCGAAAATCTGAAGAAGACATTACAGATTGAAGGTTTTCGAGATGATGTTTTCTGTTCTGTTTGAGTTTAATTTCGCTGTGAGAAGAAAGGAAAGAGTAGCCGATCAGATTAAAATAAAGACGATCCGTCGGAAATCCGTCGCTTTTCGTCGGTAATTTCCGACAGATTTCCGACGACAATTACATATAAAGGCAATAAAAGTCGACTAGGGCTAAATAGAGGATCTGACGGGAATCCGTCGGAACGTCATCGGTAATTTCTGACAATATTGCAACCATCTTTAATCGTTGGAAATTACCCACAGATTAACGACAGATTGTCGACGACTATTTATTTGTCGGTAAGGCGTTGCTTAATCGTCGGAAATTTGTGATGGATTTTCAATCACACTTTTCGGTCGGAAATTACCGACAGATTATCGACGACTATTTATTTGTCGGTAAGGCGTTGCTTAGTCGTCGGAAATTGGTGATGGATTTTCAACCACAATTTTCCGTCGGTAATTTCCGACGGATTTCCGACGGATGTCCAACCACAATCTATTCGTTGGTAAATTGTCGCTCGGCCGTCATTAAATTTCCGACGGAAACGTTGTCGTCGGAATTTCCGTCAGAAATCACGTGTCTGTCTTGTAGTGGCATTGAGCAAAGCGCGTGAATGAAATGGTCAAGGAGAATCAATACGGTTACACACAAATACCATGCAACAGTACGTCAGAAGCGGATCAAGCATGCACAAAACAACTTTCTTCTTTTGCAATTTCTCTCTATGAAATAAAAGCAAGAGACAGGTGTCGATCACTGATTGATTGGCTAAAGGACTTCTGGAATGTACGATTGGATTGTATAAAGTAGGCAAAGGGTAAAACACTTCATGTCAGAAAAAAACAGAATAAAGAAAAGTTTATCTTATTCGTTCTCTTATTTCTTCTATTCTTCTCTTGTTCTTTGAGTTTACTCCCCGAGTGACTAGGGTTTGTGCAGAATTTTAGTTCTTGCATGTCTGTATATAGATGGTTTTCAAGGAAAACAAGAAAACAGAGAATAGAAAAATAACACTCATAAGCAGCTTAGGTGATTGCTCTCTAATGGTAGTCAGTATAAACTACGTACCGTTCATATAATCCTCATCAACAAGTACGTACATCTTTTCTTTTGTCTAAAATCAACAAACTTTTCTGATTTTTGGTGTTTGTTCTGTTTATTAGATTCCGGAGCTTTTTTTGTTTTGGGTTCTTGTTACCAGTTTACCTGAAATTATTAGGTGGTGTTTTAGTTATCTTACCAATTTAATATTACGTATAATTTTTTATTTTGTGTCTTTTTGCCAACTTTTATTTTCTTGACTGTAAAAACAATATATTTTAATGAGTTTTCAACAAAAAAAGGTGCATGTGACACAGAGATATGTTGAAAGAAAGGCAGTGACAGTCCTTTTTGCTTTATTTTCTTTGTTTTGGCTGTAGTGAAAATGCTATAACACAAACTAAGAGATATAAGATGATCTAGTTAGAGCAGCATTACATGAATTGGACTAAGATTGAGATGGATTGTTTCTATGCAATTTTCAGGGTGAAGTGAAACCTCCTTACCGAGCATCAGGCAGCACAGAACCATGGTACTTTGATTAAGAGAGGACCACCTTAAGAATCATGCTAGTTTCATAATCAGCTTATATGGTAAGGAATCTTAAGAATCTTGAATATTTTCTTGCAAAATTCTTAAATGGAGACTAATATTCTAATCTTTCAATAAGGTAAACCAAGAGATGTATGACCTTTAATTGTTCGTCAAGAAGAAAGAAGATATGTTGTTTTTTGCAGATCACGTCCACGCCTTAGAAAGATGAGTAAGATAAAGGGATAAATTACTTTAGCTGATCATCATGTCTCTTTAAACTATAGATTCTGAGAAAGCTGTGAGCTATAATTAATCACTGAAACTGATTTCCAGTTATATTCAGATTATGAGTTTGAATGTTTGATATGGTTTCTGCAGAATGACTCAGCCTCATCCCAGCATGGCACTAGTTAAGTACCATTATGTGGTATGTTTGGGACAACAGAGAAACATCTGGTTGGAGAAGATTTGTTGAAAAAGGACATCAGATTAGAGAGCCTCTCTTCGGATAGGAAAAAGACTGAGAAAATGGATCGTGTAGGAGATCTAGTTATGTTATGTTGTTCTTGTTACGGGTTGGTTATGAACAGCTTAGTGATGCTTTGTAATGGAATCCTAACAATATCTTAGGTGATTAGAACAAACCGTTGATATGCCTCTTGATAGCCATGTTCTATGTGTTCCTGAAGAGGCATATCAACGGTTCCTTCTAATTTCCTGAGATATCTCTACTTGTTATGCTTCCATGACAGAAGAGCACTAAGATGTTCAGAATCAGACTCAAAACAAGAACAAGGGAACATAGATTTGATCATTTGGAGTCGGATCAACATGAGGTAACGAGTCCGAAATGTACATCTGTGACTCCACATTGAGGAAACTCACTTGTAGTGTATAAGATGAACTAGATGGACCCATACTTACCAAACATGGATTAATAGGTTCTCACATGACTATGAGGACAAACATGAGTGAAACGGTCTCAATCCAAGGGAGGAACATCAAATGGACCAAATTTGGGAACCGGAAGAGGTAAGGAGTCCGAAATGTACCTCTGTGACTCCACATTGTGGAAACTCACTTGTAGTGTATAAGATGAACTAGATGGACCCATACTTACCCAAACATGGATTAATAGGTTCTACACATGACTATGAGGACAAACATGAGTGAAACGGTCTCAATCCAAGGGAGGAACATCAAATGGACCTAATTTGGGAACCGGAAGAGGTAAGGAGTCCGAAATGTACCTCTGTGACTCCACATTGTGGAAACTCACTTGTAGTGTATAAGATGAACTAGATGGACCCATACTTACCCAAACATGGATTAATAGGTTCTACACATGACTATGAGGACAAACATGAGTGAAACGGTCTCAATCCAAGGGAGGAACATCAAATGGACCTAATTTGGGAACCGGAAGAGGTAAGGAGTCCGAAATGTACCTCTGTGACTCCACATTGTGGAAACTCACTTGTAGTGTATAAGATGAACTAGATGGACCCATACTTACCAAACATGGATTAATAGGTTCTACACATGACTATGAGGACAAACATGAGTGAAACGGTCTCAATCCAAGGGAGGAACATCAAATGGACCTAATTTGGGAACCGGAAGAGGTAAGGAGTCCGAAATGTACCTCTGTGACTCCACATTGTGGAAACTCACTTGTAGTGTATAAGATGAACTAGATGGACCCATACTTACCAAACATGGATTAATAGGTTCTACACATGACTATGAGGACAAACATGAGTGAAACGGTCTCAATCCAAGGGAGGAACATCAAATGGACCTAATTTGGGAACCGGAAGAGGTAAGGAGTCCGAAATGTACCTCTGTGACTCCACATTGTGGAAACTCACTTGTAGTGTATAAGATGAACTAGATGGACCCATACTTACCCAAACATGGATTAATAGGTTCTACACATGACTATGAGGACAAACATGAGTGAAACGGTCTCAATCCAAGGGAGGAACATCAAATGGACCTAATTTGGGAACCGGAAGAGGTAAGGAGTCCGAAATGTACCTCTGTGACTCCACATTGTGGAAACTCACTTGTAGTGTATAAGATGAACTAGATGGACCCATACTTACCCAAACATGGATTAATAGGTTCTACACATGACTATGAGGACAAACATGAGTGAAACGGTCTCAATCCAAGGGAGGAACATCAAATGGACCTAATTTGGGAACCGGAAGAGGTAAGGAGTCCGAAATGTACCTCTGTGACTCCACATTGTGGAAACTCACTTGTAGTGTATAAGATGAACTAGATGGACCCATACTTACCCAAACATGGATTAATAGGTTCTACACATGACTATGAGGACAAACATGAGTGAAACGGTCTCAATCCAAGGGAGGAACATCAAATGGACCTAATTTGGGAACCGGAAGAGGTAAGGAGTCCGAAATGTACCTCTGTGACTCCACATTGTGGAAACTCACTTGTAGTGTATAAGATGAACTAGATGGACCCATACTTACCAAACATGGATTAATAGGTTCTACACATGACTATGAGGACAAACATGAGTGAAACGGTCTCAATCCAAGGGAGGAACATCAAATGGACCTAATTTGGGAACCGGAAGAGGTAAGGAGTCCGAAATGTACCTCTGTGACTCCACATTGTGGAAACTCACTTGTAGTGTATAAGATGAACTAGATGGACCCATACTTACCCAAACATGGATTAATAGGTTCTACACATGACTATGAGGACAAACATGAGTGAAACGGTCTCAATCCAAGGGAGGAACATCAAATGGACCTAATTTGGGAACCGGAAGAGGTAAGGAGTCCGAAATGTACCTCTGTGACTCCACATTGTGGAAACTCACTTGTAGTGTATAAGATGAACTAGATGGACCCATACTTACCCAAACATGGATTAATAGGTTCTACACATGACTATGAGGACAAACATGAGTGAAACGGTCTCAATCCAAGGGAGGAACATCAAATGGACCTAATTTGGGAACCGGAAGAGGTAAGGAGTCCGAAATGTACCTCTGTGACTCCACATTGTGGAAACTCACTTGTAGTGTATAAGATGAACTAGATGGACCCATACTTACCCAAACATGGATTAATAGGTTCTACACATGACTATGAGGACAAACATGAGTGAAACGGTCTCAATCCAAGGGAGGAACATCAAATGGACCTAATTTGGGAACCGGAAGAGGTAAGGAGTCCGAAATGTACCTCTGTGACTCCACATTGTGGAAACTCACTTGTAGTGTATAAGATGAACTAGATGGACCCATACTTACCCAAACATGGATTAATAGGTTCTACACATGACTATGAGGACAAACATGAGTGAAACGGTCTCAATCCAAGGGAGGAACATCAAATGGACCTAATTTGGGAACCGGAAGAGGTAAGGAGTCCGAAATGTACCTCTGTGACTCCACATTGTGGAAACTCACTTGTAGTGTATAAGATGAACTAGATGGACCCATACTTACCCAAACATGGATTAATAGGTTCTACACATGACTATGAGGACAAACATGAGTGAAACGGTCTCAATCCAAGGGAGGAACATCAAATGGACCTAATTTGGGAACCGGAAGAGGTAAGGAGTCCGAAATGTACCTCTGTGACTCCACATTGTGGAAACTCACTTGTAGTGTATAAGATGAACTAGATGGACCCATACTTATCCAAACATGGATTAATAGGTTCTACACATGACTATGAGGACAAACATGAGTGAAACGGTCTCAATCCAAGGGAGGAACATCAAATGGACCTAATTTGGGAACCGGAAGAGGTAAGGAGTCCGAAATGTACCTCTGTGACTCCACATTGTGGAAACTCACTTGTAGTGTATAAGATGAACTAGATGGACCCATACTTACCCAAACATGGATTAATAGGTTCTACACATGACTATGAGGACAAACATGAGTGAAACGGTCTCAATCCAAGGGAGGAACATCAAATGGACCTAAATTTGGGAACCGGAAGAGGTAAGGAGTCCGAAATGTACCTCTGTGACTCCACATTGTGGAAACTCACTTGTAGTGTATAAGATGAACTAGATGGACCCATACTTATCCAAACATGGATTAATAGGTTCTACACATGACTATGAGGACAAACATGAGTGAAACGGTCTCAATCCAAGGGAGGAACATCAAATGGACCTAATTTGGAACCGGAAGAGGTAAGGAGTCCGAAATGTACCTCTGTGACTCCACATTGTGGAAACTCACTTGTAGTGTCAAACTATTAGATACTTATTCTGAGCCGTATGAAAATTGGGTGGCTGTGCAGTCTCATACACCCATCCAGGAGCAAAAATAGCAGTGGACACATTGTTTTCCTTCAGCAAATCAAGAGCAGCATTTACCTAGCATGTGTAAAGAAGAGGACGAGGAAGAAATATTTATGTACAGATTATTGGCTTTTGCTCTGTCACCATAGAGACGCAAATATTAAAAGTTTTCTGAGACATACAGTCCATTGCCCACCACCAAAAGATCCCCGACCAAAGACATCAATTCCCATGTAGACATCGAATTTTCTGTCCCCTGCAACTTCAGCTGATAGTTTTGGAAAGCTCTCCTGAAATATCATCACCATCTCATATCAACAACAAGACATACAAGAAGAAACGAGGCTGAATGGATTGATCAAAATCAAAAGGCAAGACCTTCCACGTGTAGTTCATGAATATCCCATCGCATATGTCAAAGAAAGGTTTGTTCTTCTCTGTCAACCGATCTTGCCATTTAAGTTCACCATGAATGGTGACACTGTCGTACCTGCAAAAAGTTATCCGATTAGAGTAGTTTACCAAAAGAACTAATGATATTCACACCAAAAATTAAAAAACTTCTGAACAGCTCACCATATAACCAAAGCACCAGGTGAAGATAAATGCAAGACTTTTGTTAGATGGCTTACGAATTCCTTCAGATTTGGAATCTTTTCTTCATCTATTTCGTTCTCTATGTTTATCTGCAAGTGACAGTTTTATATGTTAGAGAAATGCAGATATGTTACAATCATTTCACCACAATCATATAATTCACATCGACAAATGCAGATGAAGCATGAAAAATCTGGCAAAAGAACAACTCACCAGCCATCCATCGAAACCTAGAGCAGTGGAAAGTTCTGCCAAACGCTCTGCATACAACTGAGCAGACTCCTTAGTGGCAAGCATCTCTTTGCAGGTAGCTTTTCCTTCATCCCATTCTGTGATGAAAGTCCCCAATACCTTTACGTTTCCATAAACATTACCCATTTCAGCAATGAAGAAATCTCTGTACACAGACAATCAAAATCTGTAATTTCCACATCCTAATCAGCTAATTTATCCACTACAATGCGTCTTATCTAATGAGAAATTGGAAGATCTCTGTAAATTGAAATCGGAATTTTGGCATTAATGTAGCAACAGAATCGAAAATTCTAAGAAGTCCTCAACCAAAATCAAAATTCGGATGTTGAATAATGAGACGAATTACCTTAACGCCATGTCTATGAGCAGTATTGGTCCAGCAAGGAGGAGGAAGAGTGACGAGAGAATGAGAGAAGTAGACAAAAACGTCCATCAAGTACCAATGCCAAATCGCATATCCGGCCTCGTTTTCACACCCTTGTATCCACTTGTCATCTACATACCCTCCTTTCATGTCGTGGCAGACTAAGACCCTTGGGCGATTCGGTAAGCCGTCGGAGTTTCGCCGGAGAGGGACGGTGGAGCGATTGAACTGGAAGTGAAAGGAGTCGAAGTAAGAACGAGATTTCAGGTCTTGCAGAGTTTTGATCGGGAAGGATATCGGTGACGAAGGCTTAGATAGATCGAGCAGCGGAACGGCCTCGGATTCTGCGGCGGCGCCGTCGTTGGATTTGGGCATGATGAGAGAGAGAGGGAATGAAGTGAGGAGCTTATGGGAGATGGTTAAGAAGAGATTGTAAAGAGATACGAGAGTTCTACGAGAGAAATAGGCGCGAAGAACGTCTCGCATTTTGAGAGGTCAACGGAGGAAGACGACGATGTGCTTCGTTTTTCTCTTTTTTTTTTTTTTTTTTTCCTCAAATGGCTTCGTTTTTTAATTATTTCTCCTTTTCGTTATACTTTTCTTTTTTGAACTCGTCTTCTTTTTCTTGTTCGTACGCCAAATAAAAAAAACATAACATATGAAATTATCGTTCTTTTCACACGAAAATTACATGAACTTTTTATAAAGTAGCTTGCACGAAAGCAGAGTTAAACACTTAGAATGTTTATATGGGCCTATGCTATCCTTAGGGATGTTAATGAAGGGTTTTAACCCATAGGGTACCCTTAACCCTTAATTTTTATGAAGCCCATTACCCTCCTTTGTTAATACAGAACATGAAGGGTTGATTATGGGTTGGTACCCTTAATGAAAAGGTTCTAAAAGGGTTATCCTAATGGATTTAGAGTACCCTATGGGTATTTTTTTATATGCCTAAAACAACAAATTCTATTATATTTTTATTTAGCTTAATCTTTAACCTCTTTAAAATAAAGGGTTTTCGGTCCCAGCCCCCCTCTACTAGTCACAATAAATCGGAATCCACCCAAACTTTCCGCCTCTGTCTATTCCCCTCCAACAACTTATTTTCCTGTCGATTCCCCCATATCAAATAAAATTCTCTAATCTGCGTTTTAACCTACAAAAACACGTTTCTGAGACAGTGATTGCCCGATAAAAAACCCGCTTTATCTCACGCTTAAACCCGATCTATCATTACCAAACCCGACAATTAACTTTCACTTCACACAAAACTTCAAAATCGATTTCAAAATCGAAATCGATTTGGGGAAAGCGAATTAGGATTCTTATAAAAGAGTAGAAAACTGAAATCGACCAACCATTGGAGGATTAGAACTCGTCGATTTCGTATGTTCCTCGTCGTTCTTATTTGTTCGTCGAGCGAAGCTTCGTCGAACAAAGCTTCAGCGATGAGGTATGTGTACTCTTTCCTATCAACGGATTTAGATATTAGGTTTTGTTCTTTTAGACAACGATGCATTCTCTGTGATTTAGGGAAGTCAAATGCTCAATTTTCTCTTCTGTTTCTGTTGCTTTTGCAGTAACTTTGACAGTTTCAAAGTGAACCTGTATCATGGAGGTGTTATGCAGAGAGACGATGGTATTGTCAGATACACTGGAAGAGGTTTGAAGAAAGGCATAGTTGTAGATCCTGATTACATGACTTGGAGCTGTTTTGATGGCTTTTGTGAAGTGCATGAAATACCTGGCGGTATAGTAGAACGAGTATGGTACAAGCTCCCACACGAAGACATGGATACTGTGAGAAGTTTTGGGTTTCACGGTTCTGATTCAGAGCTTATGATAATGTGTGCTCAAGCTATGTCAGAATCTGAGGTTGATGTGTTCATTCAGCAAGGTGATATTGTGCTTCTGCGTACCGAGAAAGAAAACAGAGAAAATGCTGAGAAGCAAAATGAGGAAAACGTTGAGATGCCGACTGAAATGGAGGATGATATAAGTGAGAAGAATGCTGAGAGAGAAAGTGAAGAAAATGGTGAAAAGCAGACTGATATGGAGGAGGATGTAAGTGATGAAGATGCTGAGAGTGAGAAGAATGGTGCAGAGCATGATGAAACGGAGGGAGGGGAAGACAAAGAGTATGAGGAAGCTATCAAAGCGAGAAAAGAGAGAGAGCTTGAGGAAGCTATGCTGTTGAAAAAGAGAAAGAAAGGTAAAGCTAAGATTTTAGAAGATGAAGAGGATATTGGTGAAAGATATGAGGTGGAGATTGAAGATGCTGTAAATAACTTTGTGGATGAGGAAATAGTCTTTGGAAGGATAATTCCTGAGAGTTTGGAAGGAAAAAACGCATGAAGAACAGAAAAGATAAATTAGCTCTCGGAACTACTTTTTTTACGGGGTTTGAGTTTAAGGAAGCTGTTTTAGAGTATGCTCTGAAGAAAGGGAAGAACATAGAGCAAAACAGATGGGATAAGACAAAGATTGGGTACAAATGTGGGGAAGATGCAAAGTGCAAGTGGAAGCTATATTTCTCTTATGATAAGTCTAGTGGGATGTGGATTTTGAAGACCAAGTACGGATACCACACTTGTACGCCTGGTGCGAAATGCAAGCTGCTGAAAGGTCCTGTGATTGCAAAGCTTTTCTTAGATAAACTGAGGGAGAAAACGAAATTGTGGCCTCTGAAAATTCAAGCTCTTATCAAAGAACATTGGGATTCAAAACTACGGTGAATCAATGTCAGAACGGAAAACTGCTTGCTTTGAAATGGCTTCAGAAGGAGTATGAAGCTCAGTTTGCTCATATTCGTGGTTATGTGGCAGAGATATTATGAAGCACAAGGGTTCAACTGCAATTGTTGATACATATCGAAATGCAGAAAAAAAAGGTGTTTTTGATCGGTTTTTTGTGTGCTTTGAGAAGCTCAGAACAAGATGGAAAAGTTCTTGTCGGCCAGTCATTGGCCTAGATGGAACCTTCTTCAAGATCGCCGTGAAAGGAACTTTGTTGACTGCTGTTGGTCACGACGCAAACAATCAGATCTATCCGATTGCTTGGGCTGTGGTACAATCTGAAAATGGAGATAACTGGTTATGGTTTGTTAAGAACCTTAAGGCTGATTTGGGACTTGAAGATGGCGATGGTTATGTCATGATTTCAGACAGATGCAAAGTAAGTATCAACTACTAGTCTAATCAACTAATATTGCTTGTCTTCTCTTATTTCTTAATATCCGGCTTATGTCTCTAACACTTGAAACATATTTTTTTTTCAGGGACTTCTTAGCGCTGTCAAAGCTGAGTTGCCAAAAGCTGAGCATAGGATGTGTGTCAAGCATATAGTCGAGAACTTGAAGAAGAACCATGCGAAGAAAGATTTGCTGAAGAACTTTATGGTTACGGTTCTTGATCTAGTTTTGGTTCGTAAACGGGTCTGATATTTTGGTGTTTTGGTTGTACTTCAGGCGAACACTTCATCGCAGGGTCATGAATCTCTTTCACTCACCCAACCATCTCAACTGTCGGAGTGAATCTCTTTCTTTGCTTATGCCTATGGATTATTACTCTTTCTTTTGGGAGTGAATCTCTTTATTTTCTTATGGCTTATTACTCTTTCTTGTGTAACATTGTTGTGGTACTTTTGTTTGACTTCTTTGGATAATTATGAATGCTATCTTTTGAGATTATGAATGATCTTTATTGGATTGTGCTTTGAGTATAAACCTGAGAAAAGCATGAATGCATTACACATTTGACCATTGCTCCAAACCATTACTTAAATAACATTCCGACATGAGTTCCATTCAACTTAAATAACCATGCCACAAAGCTTACAAGACTCCAAAACATTGTTTCTTCACAACATGGGTTCCATTCCAACACAAACCTAACTCATAATAACATTACCACAAAGCCATCCTATTGTCCCAACAACCAAAACCGTGATTCCAAGTTTCTGCATACACGTTTTTGCCATTTCTCGAGCCATCTCTCCAGCCATCTTCTTCTTAGTCTCAGTAGCTATCATACTTTCCTCCTTTAACTTCTCTTCCAGCTTCTCTTTCACCTTCTCTTCCACCTTCTCTTTCACCTCTTTTTCCATCTTGCGAGTTAAACTTGATTGAAGATCCAAAAGTTTCACCATTTCTTTTCTCAACTCTTTCACCTCTTCTTCAAGCTTTTCCTCTACCATTTTTGTCTCATCAAGCAAAGCCTCATCAATCCATTTGAAAAGATGTTCTTCAGTTTTTCTCTACACAAACACACAAATTACTCTAATTCTCCTCTCAAATACTTTTTAACATATCTATACATACAATCGATTAGATTATACCTGCAATGCGAGCTCACAGCGGTAGAATCTGCGAAATGGATTGTCCTTGGTTTGAGCAGCATATGTCACAAGGTTTCTCCCACACCAACATCTTGTTGGAACTCCACGCACTGACCTTCGGTTAGACAACCGAGATGAAGAAGAAGAAGAAGAGCTCATTGTCTCCTCTTCGAATTTCAAGGATTTGATTTCAATTTCTCGCAACAAAATAAGAACCCTAAGCCCCAAATCGATTTTGTGTTTCAAGAGAAGTGTGAAGTGAAAGTTAATTGTCGGGTTTGGTAATGATAGATCGGGTTTAAGCGTGAGA
>CACVBM020001268.1:0-81610 GCA_902728155.2 Microthlaspi erraticum
CTTCACAGAAGAATCTCTCCCACAAGCTCAGATTCATCTGCATTTGTTGTGCGGATTGTATCTCCGCAATCTAATTGCATCTTTGATAGCTTTGGATAGAGAGCGAGAAAGCTCAACCCTAGCTCTGGCTCAGCTGGCTTGCGTTTACCTCTGCAATATCCTTCTTCTATCTTGATCCTAATCTCTTCCAGATTCAGACAGTATTGGTCTAAAAAAAATCTCCAACACTGATCCATGGAGACAAATGCTCAAGTTTCTCCCATACTTTGTCTTCAGAACAGAACCCATTCCCATCACTGCTTGGAAACGGTGAGCAGTGTTCTTCCTCCGCTGAAGAATACTTGCACCTCTTATGGCTCCTCTCGTCATTATTCCTCACTCCACACTCCAGAAGCTCGTATTGGTCATGTGAGAGAGGTCTCTTCTTTGGCCTTCTCTCAGCAAGCACCAAACTTGTGTGCAAAGAAAGAAACAGAGCATTTTAAGACAGAGCGTTTGTGTGTCATCTCTTTCTTATTCAACTCTCTTTATTGGTGGTATAGGCAATAAACAATGTGGTTTTCGCACTCCTGCAACCTAATTCAAATGATGCAGGTCTTGTTAATATTGATATGAACCTATGATTGGCTTGATTAGGACCGGAACCTCACGGTAACACACAACCTAGGAAACTTTGGAGGAGTTGGTCTCTTGCTTACGATAGTGACTGGTCTATTTGGAATCAACGTAGATGGGATATCAGGAGCTAAAGATTACTCACAAGCCTTTGCGCTTTTCTCAGCGATTCTTTTCTTCTCGGGTTTGGTGTTAGTGGTCGCAGCTTTGCTCTACCTTGGACTCAAGGAGCCAGAGGCAGATGAGAATGTGGAAAATAGGAAACTAGAACTTGACGAAATGGTCAAGAAGTTTCAACGAGAAGCTGAGTCTCATGCTCAAGTTTGCCAAAAAGTTCCTCAGAACTTGGAACGCACGGCCAAAGCAGCAGAGAAATATGTGAATCTTTACTCTTTAGTCAGACCAGATAAATTCGGTCTATGTTTGTAAAATTTTTGAACATTTAATCTTTAAAAAATCGTGAATTCTTTTCTACTGAATATACAGTATTTTGATATACTTGTAATATTGAAGCAAGGTTCAAACCTAAATGTTTCATATTGGTGACGCAACCATTGGCACTTAGTATGCAGTTTCCTTCTTGCGAAATCTGACAAAGTCTCACAACTGTCATTACCGGAGCTGATTTGAACGACACTGTGCTCTGAGGGAGTTTGGACTGTCGTGAGTCACAGTAATTGTGTGTCTTGAGTTTGTTCTTGGAGCCAGCTGGTCTGCCTCGTGGCCTCTTAACCATCTCTCGTTCGATTGATGAAACGCTTTCAGTTTTGTTGTTGCTGCTGCTGTTGTTATTGCCTCTCTCTGCTGCTTCATGGTTCCTCAATGGAAGTGACTTTGATCCTACAGAGGTTGGAGTCAGAGCTGAGCCTCCAGCCATTGTTATGAAAGTGTTGAGATTTCAACTAAGATTTTATGGGTTTAACCGTTTAAGTAAGGAGATGTTATTATATGATATGGTAGAGACACCAAAAGAATGATTGTGAAGAGTAAAATATCTTTAAGCTGTCACCAAACTTTTTATTGCTTACTCCACACTCCAGAGGCTCTTATTGGTTATGTGAAAGAGATCTCTTTTTTTGGCCTTCTCTCAGCAAACACCAAACATGTGTGCAAAGAAAGAAACAGAGCATTTTAATGTCTCATATCTTTCTTATTCAACTCTGTTTAGTGGTAGTATAGGCAATAATGAGGCAATAAAGTATAAACAATGTGGTTGTCGCACTTTACTTGTTTGATTGTGTAGCGTATAAAATGGTCACTCCAAAACTTTGATGAACTCATGACACACATTAAATCATCCAAACAGAAAGCATTAGACTGGAAGTTTTAAGATTGTCATTATAGCAAAATTACATGTTGATGTGTTTACTTATTCATCTCAAGACCTAGATTTTACATGAAAATGGCGGTAAATGAACAGAGACACTAGGCCAATTGTGGTAAGCAAGACCTAAACCAAACTTGACGAGAAACAACTCCACAATGTCTTTATAGTTTACCATCATTTTTAGTGAATAAAATCTATTAATTCATATATAAACAGTACAAAAGTTGCACAAACTATGAAGATGTGGTAAAACAAATTTTGATTTCAGCTAAACAATATTTGACATTTGTTAATCTTAGACTCTATTGGGAAGTTCTTGATGTTTAACATTGAAAAATTGGCCAATGGTGTAGATAGAATCCACGTATGGTGCATCTCATTGACCAATGGTGTAGATAGAATCCACCTACTTTTGCTAACGTGAAGATCATATGCGACCAAGGTTAGCTTTGTTTCTTTTTATTTTGTATGTAACGTCATAACTATTGAGTCGAAGACAGACAGCGACCTGCTAGCTTCGGTTTCGTGTAAGTTTATGCAATTTTTGTTGTTGTTGTGCATGTTTGTGTTTACTTTTTGGAGTTTATGCATTTTTTTTCTTTGTAACAGGTTTAACTTCATTCGCAAGGCAAGATTTGGAAGAAGTTAAGATTTATCGGTAAGTAGAATTCCAGTATAAAAATATTATTTTGTATTTAATTTTTATTGGTTTAAGTATTGTAAACTATTTGTCAATTTTTTTTTTGCAGTGTCAACAGCAGCTGGCATCACGAGTTTAATAGATTGTCTCTAGACTGTAGCTTTTAAAACAATACATATGTTATTTTAGAACTTTTGTGTCTGGCGATGAAAAAAGCAAGGATAGTGGAACTTATCTTAGTATATATGTTTTGTCTGGTTATGGTCAATCTATTAACTAATGGCATTCAATTAAAATATGGTTAGAATTTGGATAAGTTTAGTAGTGCTAACGGAAGGACAAATTTCTTGAAATCAGAAGTATGGTCAATTCATGGATTATTCAAGCTACTTTAGCAGTTAAAAGGAAATAAAACCAAGGAATTGCCAGGAGGGTTATAAGAGCACCGTCGATCTGATCAATGATTAGATGCCTCGTGCATAGTTACAGGTGGAATAATTCACACTCAATATTGATATGTTTTTATTAACTAAATATAAAAATTCACCCTACTTTTTAGTTTTTATCTTTGTGAAAAAATACAACAGCCTCACTGTTTTTGTTGGTACCATTCTGTGACACCTGGAATGGAACAGATGTTTCAACGGGATTTCCATTCATAGGTACTATATCCTATAATTTTTGCTGTCTCTCTATTAAGATATATTGTGCAAAGTCTTCCACATCTCAATTGTAAATCATCATTTATTTCTTCTTTGCTTAGGTTACTTGTCCAACAATCTTTAAGCATCAAATTTGTGAGATGATAACAGAGACATATCTATCTATCTTGTGACTTTGTTTGTAGTTGTTCTGTTTCTTGGAGCGTGGAAAAAGGTTCCTTGTATCATCATCATCTCTCTATTCGACCAACGAGATACACAACTAAAGATACTTCTCGATATTTGCAGGTATTTCATTTCTGCATTGAATACTTGTCATTTTAGATTTTCACCATATCAAATCAACATCTTTAGGTATAATTAGATCAGGAAAACTTAGAACCAGAGTCCGGAGATTTACGTGATAATTTTGAATGTTTCGAAGGGAAAGAGTGCGATATCTTTAGCTTCGGTGTTATAATGTGAGAGCTCTGCACTCTATCTAAGCCCTGGGATGGAGAGTTCCAAAACAACAAGTATGTCTCGCTGAACAAGAACAAACAAGACTTGCTTTACTTAAACAAAAACGTCGAATCCAAAATTTCCGTTCTTGCAATTTTGTTTTTCAGGTCATTGATGCTGGCTGTTGCAAACGACGGAGCCCAGCTTGAAATACCACCTCAAGGACCGTCAAGCAAAGCTTATTAGAGGTTTCCGTGTGTTTGAAGCAAACGAAAGCAGGGCTTTTTCCATTGTTTTCTTGGCTCTGTTATCATGGATTTCGTCTGGTTTTTGACTTTTGAGCAAATTGTTTCAGTAGTTAAGTCTTTAGTGCTCTATATTCCTAAGTTGTGTTTTGAACCAGATGTTTACATGGGGGAATCAAAATATCGAAACTTACTATCCCACAAAATCTACTCAGAAATGACAATGCAGTACTACTCCCAGTGTTCATGCGGTGAAACAGCATTTATAAAAGCTCTCCAACGCTGATCCATAATCAAGTTTATCCCATACTCTGTCTTCAGAACAAAACCCATTCACATCGCTATCCCATACCATAAAACAATATTCATTTATAACCCGTAGGTATACAAGAGTATTCACCAAGCAATGATAGAAAAACGAAGCAAAAGAGTACCATAACAAAAACTAGAATCAAGACCTAGACGAACCAGCAAAATATCGGAAAATGAGTAGAGACACTAAGCCGGTAAGCAGTGGGAATTTGATCCAACTAAACTTTCGGTCTATCTTAGACACGTGATCTTGATTGTGTACCAGGTCTTGATACTGAAACCCACATCTGCACTCTGACGTCTCTGAACCAACAGACGGACGAAGCGAGACAACATTCTCAACAAAACCAGACACGACACAGATCTCTCTAGCGATGCAACGAACCACGTCTGTCTCTGGTTGATATCTGAAGAGCCTCTTCTCATTGTCATGGAAGAAAAAATTCCCTTGCTTACAAACACCCACAGGCCTGAACCAGACATTCCACGGTAGACGGGAAGTGACTCCACAGTTGGCTAAACCTATGGAGTAAGCCATGCTCCATGTTTCCACTTGTTCATCTATGATCAATATCTCTACTTTCCACTCAGGCTCTGTATATGGTGTGGCTATGGCTAGGCGGTCTTCAAGGTTCACTAGCTGGTTCGCTTCGTAAAGAATCGGCGGAAGAGTGACATCGCGAAACTCTTCGGTGTGAAGATCCAACGCTAGTAGATTGTGACTTGCCCTTACTTCTAACCAGTAGACAGAGCCTCTGGCAAATGCTGACTTCCTTCTTGGTTCCACTTTGTAAGGAGGCGGATTCACTTATTGTTTGTGGAGAGCATTCCAGACAAAAAAAAAATATGGCCATAACTTATTCTCATTCTCTCCTTGAATTTTAATTCGGCCATAATTCCACCACCAACAAAAATCCTTATGGAGAATCATTGTGGTGAAAAATACAGACAGAATAAAGTTTTTACAATCATAATCATTGTGAAAGAAACTCATATTTAATCTTTCTCTTTATTTTTTCGAACACAATTCAAAAAGCAAGTTAGTATTGAGACGGCCAGATGTGCTTGGCTTTATTCTTAAAACGGCATGTTATAATTACTTTATTAACATAAACGGCACGCAACATAGGTTTATGTGGGCGTCTGGTCTGAACCGAATGGAACCGAACCCACCGAAAATTCGCATTCGGTTTTGACTTTTAAACCGATGGGTGGTTTTTATACAAGATCCCGCTCGGTTTGGTTCGAGTTTAAACTGAAAATCGAATCAAAATGAAAAATAATTCATGTATAAATAAGAAACCCTTGTTTCTCATAGTGTTTCCGCAGAACAAACCTTTCTCCCTTTCCTCTCCCTCATCATCACGCACAAATATGTAGATATTCTCTTCTCGCCAGCCATCGTACGTTCAATCTCACACTTCTTTCTGGCCGCCGCCTACGCCGATTTATTTTACGTTTGGTAAGATCTCTTAGCTTTAGCGTTAGGGTTTTGAATCCGCCTTCCGTTTTTCCCCTTTTCCATTCAACTCATTGATTTGGTTGATTTGATCCATCTCTCATCTCTGCATTGACTAAGGTATTAAGTTGTTTCCATAACCGTTGATTAAGGTTGATTAGGTTTGTCTCCATAATGATGCTTTGCATTGATTAAGGTTTTATGCTTTGGCCGGATTTTCTTTTTCTCGTATCAGAACTGAAACGCCATTTGCAACAGTTTCATAATTCTCTTTTGTCCCTTGAACTAATGTTATCTCTTTTTTTTTTCCAGGAGAAACAACATATGGCTAACATTAATGGTATCTCCAACCCTTTGATGATGGAGTTAATAGACCGCACTAATAGTCTTCTGAGAATAGGACGAGATAGATCATATTTCCTACTATTGCAATATGAATGGAACGAGGATCGGCTTAGAAGTGAGATCTCACACCTTGGGGCAGCTGTCTTTATAAACAACTCTGTTGCCGAGCCTCTAACAGAAAGTCTTGATGTAAGTTCTGAATTTTTTTATATGGGGTCCTAAAATATATATATATATATATATTTTTTAATGATTTAATTAAAATAGATCAAATGATAAATCTGAACAAAAATAAAACTATTGTTCTCTGGTTTGTTAGTTTATATACCAAACGGGGTCCATTGGCGATTAATTTTTGCTTTTGTTTATTTTTGGGGCTTTTATTTTGTAGCTTAGTTGTTTCTGTATATTTTAAAACCCAAAACCCGAAAAGAAATTAAGATGACAACATTTTGATTAAAAGATAATTATGACAAAAGGAATCATCGTATGTCAAGAAAATAAAGCATTATAGAAATCTAAGCAGAGAAAATTAACCATTACTAATGCTATCTGAGTAAAACGTCACTAATGCTTCATAGTTGGTCACTTTAGTCTTTCTAACAAAATTATCTTGTTAGGAAACTTGTGTCCGATGTATGTCGTATGCTAGGTGCGAGACTCTCAATTGTCATCATGTCGTTTGCCACAAGTGCCTGGAGGGTTAGTTTACATACAATTATTCTTTACTCCCTCTGTTTCAGTTTATAAGGGGTTTTAGGAAAAAAAATTTATTGCAGAATAATTGTCTCTCACGATAATCTAGACTAAAATTGCCACTACATCACATTTTTACCCTTCTCTTATTCAATGTGGAGAAAACTTTTTAGTGGTATAATATTGAAATAAGTAATAGAAGATGAGGTTATAAGAGGTATTTTAGTTGCTTCCTTAATTATTATGAAAAAACCTAAAATCCCTTATAAACTGAAACAGAGGGAGTATATATCTTCAGTTCAGTTGGCGGTTTATATGCGTTAATTAATCATGTTTTTTCTTTCTAAATCTCTTTTAGGTTGTGTTCTAGGGCAGGTTAATGCAAGGATTCTGATCCTTTCTTGCCCTAATGAAGAGTGCAACCGCTACTTGAGCCCGTCCTCACTGGTGTCTCTCCTTCCTGCTGAGCTGGTCAAAGAGTACACACAACTGGTAATGAGGGACTTCATTGCCCGGACGAGTGTACATAGACCTCATCCCATTAAGAAAGGTACTAAGAATCTTTTAAAATTATGTATTATCCTTTATGCGTTATGAAAATGATTAAAAATCTGTTTTTATTAGGTCTTCTCTTTCTTTGGAACAATAAGAGAGAAATTTTTGACTGTGGAGTAATAGGCGTAATAGGTGTAATAGGTAGTGGCGCTGTTGTTGTTCTCAAGTTTGATAAGTGGCGCAAGAAGAATCCTCGCACATTCTCCGACATTATGTTTATATGCAACCTAAGTAATAGTTTGTTTCTTTTTCTTGTCCCAATTCATTTTCTTATAGTCAGAACTCAGAATCAGACTTACTAATTATTTTCTATGTCTTTTTATAACAGTTAAAGATGGACAAAGTCCTGCTAGTTTCAGTTTCTGGTATGATTATGCATTTTATTATGGGCTTATTATTGTCTTTGTGCATTTTTATGTTTATTATTGCGGAGTTTATATATATGTTTTTTTTGTAACAGGTATAACCTTTTTTTTGGAAGACGAAATTTGGAAGAAGATAAGATTTGATCTTTGATTTGTGGTAAATAGAATTCCAATATAAAAATATTTTATGTGCTTGTTTTTCATTGATCTAACCCTAAACTATTTGTTTTGTCGTTTCAGCTTAATACAAAGCAGATGGCATCACAAGTCAAATATTGCATTTTGTTTGCCTTAATCTAGATTGTCTCTAGTTCTTAAATCTTTGGGCTTCAGAGTTGTAAGTATTGCATTATGTTAGTATTTCTATGCGAAGTGGAGACATAAACATCCCTTATATTATTTTATATAACTTTTGTGTCTGGTTATGAAAAAATTAAGGTTACTGGAATTTAGTATTTCTATGCTTAGTGGAGACATCACTTATCTTAGTTTATTTTAGTTTTTTGTCTGGTTATGATCAATTTTATTAACTAATGCTATTTAATTAAAATATGGTTAGAATTTGGGAAAGTTTAGTATTGCTTTATGCAAGGACAATTTTAGAACCACTACAATTTTGTAAAAAGGAACGTGTTTCTTGAAAGGGATGCCTCGAGCATAGTTACAGGTAGAATATTCACATTCAAAGAAGTATTTCTAGTTTATACTAATATATGTTAAGTTTTCAGCCCGGAGTATTTTTTGCTGCTTAAAAGTCTTCGACATCTCAATTGTAAATCATCATCTATTTCTTCTTTGCTTGGGTTACTTGTCCAACAATCTTTGAGCATCAAATTTGTAAGATGATACCAAAGACATATCTTGACGTTGTTTGTAAGACATACCAGAGACAGATCTCTTCTTTGGCCTTCTCTCAGCAAGCACCAAACTTGTGTGCAAAGAAAGAAACACAGACAGAGCGTTTGTGTCTCATCTCTTTCTTATTCAACTCTGTTTATTGGCGGTATAGGCAATAGTGAGGCAACAAACAATGTGGTTGTCGCACTCCTGCAACCTAATTTACTTGTTTGATTGTGTAGCGTATAAAAACAGATGAACAAAATCGATCAATATACAATCTTATTTTTTTTTCTAGCCAAGACAAGTATGAGTTGACAAAACAAAAAAAGACAAGTAAAGTGAATATTTTTGCTTCAGGTTGAGATTGAATATTGTGGAAATGGGAAAGAATCCAAGTCAACCGGGTCAGTATTGGTTAGCTTTTAACGAGTAGAAGCAGCATTAAGATGGTGTACTTGTATGGTTTTATTACAGGAAACATAGATGCTGGTCAACATTATATCCCGGTACTTATGAGATAAAGCACCAAACTTGTGTGCAAGGAAGAAGCAGAGCAGGGTCCATTGGCATTTGTGTCTCATCTCTTAACGTCTTGAGCTCTTTCTTGTTCCAACAATCATCTTTTAGCCATTCAAACAAGATTCTTCCGCCAAGTTTTACAAATCCATTCAAGATTCCAAAAAATGAACACATTCATAACTTTGATAAGAGTAGCAACTACCTTCTTCCACCAGTGGCACCTTTTGCAATCCATTCACCGGATATGAATTAAAGATTCTCAATCACTACTGATCGATGAATATCCTGCTCAAAAGCATCACACATACTCTATCGTTCGTTTTTATCCAAAGCCATTTAGCAATAGAAAAAACATCACTTAAGTTTGAAGCAAGAGACGATCTACAGAGATTCAATCACATAGATGACATCAAAAGAAATACATTCAGGGAAGAACAAAAAACGTTTGTATGAATCTCCTGCTCAAGAACATCATTGAAGCACACTCAACATATGTTTCAACCACACATGCTCCATCACCTCCCAAATACAATAAACCAATCGGTTACGGGTATTTCCGCTTTTCGGGTCTGGGTTAAACTAATGTTGTTTTTGTTTCTCCTAGAAGAAACAGCAAAATAGTGGAACATGAATAGAGAGACTACGCCGGCGCCGGTGGTAAGCAAAATATCTGGGATTCGGGATTTGATCCAACTAAACTTATGGGCTCTCTCAGATTCTTGTCTGCGGAACAGGTCTTGATACTGAAACCCACAGCTGTACTCTGACGTCTCTGAACCAGCAGACGGACGAAGCGAGACCACATTCTCAACAAAACCAGACACAACAGAGATCTCTGTAGCGATGCACCTAGCTTGGTCAGTCTCGGTATCATACCTAAACAATCTTTTTTCATTGTCGTGGAAGAACACATTCCCTCCCTTAGTAACTGCAACAGGCCTGAACCAAACATCCCGCCGTACATAAGAAAAAACTCCACTACCAGCTAATCGAATGGAGTAAGCCAAGCTCCACGTCTCCTCTTGCTCGTCCATGACCCAAACATCAAACTTCCATTCAGGCTTTGTATACGGTATGGCTAACGCTAGACGGTCTTCAAGGTTCACCAGCTGATTTGCTTCCGATCTAGTTGGTGGATACGGGACAAGTCGAAACTCCTCCGTGTGGAGATCCAACGCGAGGACACTGTCACTACACCTCATCTCTATCCAGTAGAGTGAGCCCTTCCTTCTCGGTTCCACTTTGCACGGAGGAGGATTCACTCTCCGCCACTCCCCAACGCTCACATCAAGAATCTCGCAGAGATGGGACGGCTCGAAGCACATCCTCGAAACTTTGTAGCTCCCGTTGACAACGTCCCTACCGAATCCCATCGCCCAAAACCCAGGGAAGTTGACACACCATTTATCTGAGATTGTGAAAATTTGAACGACTCTCTCTCTCTCTCTCATCAACGCATTCAGATAAAAGAGTTAATCAAAATCAAAATGTGTGATTTTGAAAAGTGAAAAGGCTTACCATGGAAAAGAGCGGAACGGTAGCGTTCGTTGACTGGCTCTGGGCCGGAAGGGAAACTAACGGATTCTCCGGTGGCAGGGTTCAGAATGTTGACGGAGCCTGGTACGGGGAGGCAAACCAAACCGTCACATGTAATCGAAGGTCTTGAAGCGGCGTCGTCGCAGTTTATGTAGACCATCTCGATCTCCTCCTCTGCGTCGACTTCGAATGGCGGATTGGAGCGGCGGTTTTCGGTCTACATAAACTGCGACGACTTCGAATGGCGGATTGGAGCGGCGGTTTTCGACGGCGAGGAGTTTCGGCTTCTTCTGCTTCTCAAGTTTCATACGCGTATCCGCGAAGCTCCTAGACTCCAGAATCGACCTCCATTGTTTCGAGACGGCTTTGAATTTGAGGATTGATTTCAGCGGCAGTTCAAGGAAGATGTCTTCGAGTAGATTGGGATGTAGGTAGATCAGATTAGGGTTTTCTTCTACGTCCGCCATGTTTTTGATAGACTACGAGCTCAGGGAAGAGGAAGACACAAAGGAGAAGTGAGCGACTGAAACTAAGAACCCTAAATCCCCAAATCGATTTTAGGTCGAGAAGGAGCGGGAGTGTATGTCGAAAGTGTTATACTTGAAACGGCGTCGTTTCATTTAAATTTTCTTAACACTTCCGCTCAAGGCAAAACGAAGTCACAGCTTACGTGGCAATCTGAGTCAGTAATGAAGAAAATAACAGTTAAGAAAAGCTTAATCTTCATTCCTCGAAGTTGTTAGCCTATTTTCGATTATGAATTTTGATTGCCACTTTCAAAGTCATCATCCTCAGTTGGCCACGTGATGGGAACGTGTCAAAGAATCTAATTCCAAAATTTTATAATGGTTATGCTAAACGAAGTGAGAATCACAAAAACAATACGACAAACACGACGCAGCATCTGACAGATACGCAAGAAAAAGCGAGTGGTTTTTATAGACGTTAGGCTTTTCAATTATTTATCAGTAACTAACTAATTATTCAATTTCGTACTCTTTTTTTCTGTCATGGTTAATACTTATAATGTCTTTAATTGAGTTCGCCACTAAAATTGAACATTGTTTTGTCTCTTTCCTCTGTCGTCATGCCCCTAAATCTACGACTTCTTCCTCTGACCTCACAACAACCATCACAGAAATCTTGAGCACATGTTGATGTTGTCTTTGGTTAGACAGAATTTCGTACAAACAACAAGACAGTAATACTTGTCAAAAACATTTATAATTCTTAATCCAAAATTAGCAATACATGTTTCGTTTTTAAGAGAATAAAAGTAACATAAAACAAATTCTCTCCTACGATTGTTGCATCAGTCACTACTCCATAGACTCTTTTTAATCATCTGAGAGTGATATATTTTCATCTTGGTGTCTTCTCTCCATAAGCACTCAAATAGTATTAGCGGATTTATATAAACTATGTGTTGCCAATAATGAAGTTAACTGTATATATGTAATCACAGTTAATTTTCTTTTTTATTTCAAAATAAAACACAAATATTTTTCTGATTATGAATGAACGGTTCAAAACTTTAAACCATGTGTTAAGACATAACTATTGAAAAAATGCAACTGTTAGTTAGTAACCAAAAGCATTTATAAATAAATATTAATAACACTAGTTAATTATTTATCTTTTCAATTTTATTTTTGAAGAAAATCCGGAAATGATAATCTGTACAAAGTGGATCAAAGCCACCGTGACTATATAAAATCTGTATGTGATAAATAAACTGAATATGTACCACTATATATTATATAGTGGATTGATTATTAATAAAAGAAGAAGAGTGATAGAGTAGAGAGAGAGAGTTATGTACGTGAGGAAGAGATGAGAGATAGTGAAGTTCTATAGAGAGAGAGTTTGGTGTGAAAGAGAGAGAGAGATAAGTTTCTTTCATTGAACTTGTATAACATATAATGTCGAATAAAATATTTATACTAGAAAGTCGGTGAAAAAACTTACTAAAGAAGTAATAATAAATATATAAGGATAATTATCCTTTCTAACACTCCCCTTAATTATCCGATTATTATGTACGGTGTACGTCTCGTTAAAAAACCTATGTCATAGAAAAACCCAATGGGATAAAAACTATGACTTAGGAAAAAGAGTACCGCAGCATAATCTCCCCCTGGAAAAGATATAATCTTTTCTTTTCACAAGTTTTGTAGACGACGCATTCCAATACTGTGAACATGCTTCTTGAACACTGTAGTAGGAAGCGCCTTTGTAAAAAGATCGGCTGCATTGTCACTTGAACGAATATACTCGATGTCCACTTCTTGATTTTTCTGGAGTTCTTGAGTGTATGAGAAAAATCTTGGAGGAATATGCTTCGTTCTGTCACTCTTGATATAACCTTCTTTGAGTTGTGTGACACATGCAGAATTGTCTTCAAATATTTTTGTTGGCTCTTTCTCTGTACTATTCCACTTGATTCTTGTATGTGATGAGTCATAGACCGGAGCCACACACTCTCTACATGCTTCATGGAGAGCAATAGTTTCTGCATAATTTGAAGACGTTGCAACCAAAGTTTGCTTTTGCGAACGCCAGGAGACCGCGGTTCCACCAATTGTGAAAACATAACCTGTTTGTGATCTAGCTTTGTGTGGATCTGATAGATATCCTGCATCAGCAAAACCAACTAAAACACATTTTGAGTTTTTAGGATAAAATAATCCTAAATCAATTGATCCTTGAAGATAACGAAAAATATGTTTTATTCCATTCCAATGTCTGCGCGTAGGGGACGAACTATATCTTGCAAGCAGATTAGTAGCGAATGCTATATCTGGTCTAGTGCAATTTGCAAGATACATTAGTCCACCAATAGCGCTCATGTAAGGTACTTCAGGACCTAACACTTCCTCGTTATCCTCACAAGGACGGAATGGATCCTTTTCAACATCAAGAGATCTATTAACCATTGGAGTACTCAAAGGAGTTGCTTTGTCCATATAAAAGCGTTTTAACACTCTTTTAGTGTAATTTGACTGATGCACAAATATACCATCTTGGAAATGCTCTATCTGGAGCCCAAGACAAAACTTTGTCTTTCCAAGATCTTTCATTTCAAACTCTTCTTTCATATGAGTTCTTGCATCATCAATTTCCTTTTGAGTTCCAATCATGTTCAGGTCATCTACATATACAGCAATAATCACAAATCCTGAAGAGGATTTCTTAATGAATACGCAAGGGCATATCGCATTGTTGACGTAATCTTTACTCAACAAATATTCACTTAAGCGATTATACCACATGCGTCCGGACTGTTTTAGTCCATAAAGTGATCGCTGTAATCTGACCGAACAGATCTCCTTAGCCTTTGATTTCAAATCCTCAGGCATTTTTAATCCTTCTGGGATTTTCATATATATCTCATTTTCAAGAGATCCATATAGATATGCTGTCACAACATCCATGAGATACATTTCAAGATTTTGAGACGCTGCTAAGCTCATCAAAAATCTGAATGTTATGGCATCCATTACTGGGGAATATGTTTCTTCATAATCAATTCCCGGTCTTTGAGAAAAACCTTGAGCCACAAGTCGGGCTTTATATCTTGTGACCTCATTTTTCTCATTTCTTTTTCTTACAAAAACCCATTTGTGCCCGACGGGTTTTGTATTCTCAGGAGTTGTGACAATAGGTCCAAAAACACTTCTTTTATTGAGGGAGAGTAATTCAGCTTGGATGGCCATTTTCCATTTCTCCCAATCAGGTCTTTTCAGACACTCTGATATTGTTTCTGGATCTGGATCATCACTTTCATGATCGATCTCTTTGTATACAGAAAAAGAGAATATTCCATCATCATCTTCTATTTCATTTCTTGTCCATACTTTTCCATTTTGGGCGAAGTTGATGGAAATCTCAAATTTTTCTGTATCATGTTCGTCTTCTGGACGAATCTCTTTCTCTGGTTCTTCAAAAACCATTTTGTTTATGTCTTCTAGGACATATTTCTTTACAAGGTTCTTCTAACCTTTTCTCCCAAATTCTTTTTCTTTCGGGGATTTTTATCTTTAGAGCCCATCGGCCTCCCCCTCTTTAATTGGACTTTGGGTGCATTTGCTATGCTTCCATCATTTTGTTCCTTAGAAACATCTATCTTTGATGGAACGTTTGCAGCGGGTATATATGATTTCGTCACTCTTTTTGTATCTGTGAACGCGTCTGGTAATTGATTTGCCATATTTTGTAAATGTATAATTTTCTGAACTTCCAATTCGCGTTGTTTTGTCGGGGGATCAAAGTGTAACAAATTCGGTGTACACCATGTGAGGTCTTTTGGAACCTCTTTAATTCCTCCCCCTAACGCTGGAAATTCATCTTCATTAAAATGGCAATCGGCAAAACGTGCCGTAAACATATCACCAGTTTGAGGTTCAAGATACCGAATAATACTCGGTGACGTATACCCAACGTATATTCCCAATCTCCTTTGTGGCCCCATTTTTGTTCTTTGTGGCGGTGCTATCGGAACATAAACCGCACAACCAAAAACACGGAGATGGGATACGTTTGGCTCCTGACCAGATGCCAATTGCAATGGGGAATATATATTATAAGCACTTGGTCGTATTTGGAGCAACGCTGCAGCATGCAAAATAGCATGACCCCATATAGAAATTGGGAGTTTTGTTCTCATTATTAACGGTCTTGCAATCAGTTGCAACCGTTTAATCAAAGACTCAGCCATGCCATTTTGTGTATGGACATGTGGAACCGGATGCTCAACATCGATTCCCAATGACATGCAATAGTCATTAAAGGCTGTGAAGTGAATTCACCAGCGTTATCTAATCTCACTTTCTTAATAGTATAATCAGGGAATTGTGCTCTCAACCTGATTATTTGGGCAATGAATCTTGCGAAAGCCGTATTTCGTGTTGTCAAAAGACACACATGTGACCATCTACTTGATGCGTCAATTAATACCATAAAGTATTGAAACGGTCCGCATGGTGGGTGAATAGGCCCACATATATCACCGTGTATTCTCTCTAAGAACACAGGGGATTCATTCCCAACTTTCGCTGGTGATGGCCGAGTTATGAGTTTTCCTTGAGAACATGCATTACATATGAACTCGCCCGTTTCTAAAATTTTCCCGTATTTCAACGGATGGCCATTTGAGTTTTGCACAATTTTTCTCATCATGACTGAACCTGGATGCCCTAGCCTTTCATGCCAGATTTTGAATGTACTAGTAAACTTCGGGTTTACTGTAACATATGATTCAGTCAGAGTAATATTTGTGCAATATAATCCGGAGGACATCATTTTCAATTCTTCCAATATTTGTCCCTCCGATTTGATGCAAAGGATTTCAATGCCATTCTTATTTATAGTCTCTATGTGATATCCATTTTTACGGATATCTTGAAACTAATAAGTTTCTATAAGACTTCGGGGAATATAATGCATCATTTATTTCAAACTTTGTTCCCCTTGGCATTGAAAAATTGGCTCTTCCAGAGCCCAATATTATTTTTGCACCACCAGAAATGGTATTCACGCTTTCAACGGAATCTTTAATTTTGAGACCGGAGAAATATCTTTTATCTTTGAGTATTGTGTGCGTTGTAGCACTGTCTGCAAGACACATATCTCCATCACGAGTCTCAAATTTCGTCATTTCTGGATTTAACAAAGATGCATTAATAAGTATTAAACAATACAAAGCTTATATCACAAGATACAAAATAACATTAAAAACTATTTTACAACAAAAAGATCAAACTTTTAGGTTATCTTCTTCAGGAAGATAACTATGTATATCATGTCCTTTTAGTCGTCTGTTTTTCCGTTGATCTCTTCGGAGTCAACCAGAAAATCTGAAACATCAAGATGAGTATCATCGTTTAGGCCATAACAGCATGAATTTAGTAAAAATTAAGGTGCTGAATTTAAATCGCAAGAAAGTAAATAGCAGGAATTTAAATGGCAATAAAGTAAATAGCGAAAAAGTAAATTACAGAAAAGTAAATATTCAGGAGGAGGTAAAGTCTCAACTCCAAAAGGAGATTTTTATCATCAACTCTTATATGATATAAGGTGACATAGTCTACCATATGATCATTTGCTCGGAGTAGGTACAACCTAGCATCCCGGCATATCATATAAACAACAAAATTGAATAGACAGAATATAAGAGCAGTTCGTACTGATAACGTGATAAATAAACTGAATATGTACCACTATATATTATATATAGTGGATTGATTTCATTAATAAAAGAAGAAGAGCTGATGGAGTAAGAGAGAGAGTTGATGTACGTGAGGAAGAGATGAGAGAATAGTGAAATGTTTTTCTTCTGTATTAAGAGCAGTGTTCAAGAATGCGTTAGGCGTTAAGCGGGCGGTAAGTCAGTGCCTAGCGTCTAGAACGCTTAATCGGGGCCTAGGTGATTGCTATGCGTTTTGGAAATTTACAAAATAAACTTATATATTATATATATATTTTAAAAATATAAAATTCAAATACACTAAAAAATTAAAAGAGCATTAAAACTTTATTATGAAAAGTATAATATATTTATATTAGATAAAAATATGCATAAAAATGAATTTTATTAAATTATAAATAAAATATAGATAAAATCACGGTATATAAATACTTAGACGCCAAGAAGATAATCACTACGGTTTATAACTGTCTAGCGCCTAGGCATTGCCTAGACCGCCTTTTAGAACACTGATTGAGAGAGAGGTGTTGGTGTGTTACAAGAGAGAGAGAGATGAGTTTCTTTCATTCGATGTGTATAACATATAATGTCGAATACAACATATTTATACTAGCACCAAGTCGGTGAGACCAAAACTTACTAAAGAAGTAATTAATAAAATAATATAATGGATAAACATTATCCATTTTAACAGTATGTACAAAAAGGTCAACTGATTTCTTCTTAAGCAAGAAGACCATACAACCCTCGTGGAACAAGGACCATTCAAAGTCACTCTGTGATGTCAAAGTATCTTGGATTTTCTGGATAATGGTACTCCACCTTCAACTGCAACACAAACACAAACAAACAAAATGATGTTTATACGTATATGTTTACAAAACGCTGGTCAAGACTCAAAACGCAAATCTCGTAGCCGTACCTTTCCTTCATCGGAATCTGTGTGGCGTTGAGGAAACACGACTCTCAAGTCGTTGTACAGGTAGAACCTCCTCTTCCCGTCTGAATCCAAGTTTTTCTTTTGTCCAGTGGCTTCGGTCTCTTCAGGTTTCTTTGAAGCTTTCTTGGGTAATGGGCAAACAAACCTCATATGAAGAGCGTACCGTAGAGCACCAGAACCACCGTTATACGACTTTAAACAGCTTTTTCCACTTTCATCAAATCTCTCATCTCCTTCCACTGAATCAGATCCTTCACATTCTTCCCTGTTCCCATTTTTAGAGTTTTCCTTTTCCAAGCTTTTGGCTTTTCTAGTGTTCTCTTGCGTTCCTTCAGTAGTTGGATTAGATGATCCCAGAGTTACCTTTTGGCGCAAGAACGTCTATACAATACACAAAAACAAACAAAAGATCAGTTCAACAAAAGAAGGTACATTGTTCTTGCCTGAGGCCCTATTACCTTCAATTGCTCAGGCTATAGAAGGTACGTTTTAACAATTACTAATGATTTTCTTTCTTGAACACAGAATCACTTTCTTTTCTTGAAACTGAAAATGCAAAGGCAGAGTGCTTTGAAACCCTACGAGAAAATGTGTAATCTTTTATGTTCTATGTTACCTTTGTACCAGCTGGCATATCAGTTAAGTCATAGTTACAGAGGAAGGTGTGAAGAGGTGTTTTCTCAGGGTTACTAAGAACCTGCATAAAAAGCAGTTTATATCATGAGTGAACATTTAGAGCTTTTCGAAACTCTAATTTAGTAACACTGGGGAAACAGTTTCAACTAGCCAGGGATTACAATTACAATTTGGTTAGGTGACGATCGAAATACTAAACTAGTAAACTATACTCTGATGATCAAAACAATCATCAGTAATTGCTGAAAATATTGCATAAGCATTTGGTTATTTGGAATTTAGGGAGACTTGCAGCTGCTAAACCGCTACTTTTACACGAGAAAACTACTGCAACCATCCTTCAAATGAGTTTTTGGCCACAGCATATATGTTAAATGCAGAATTAATAGAGCAAAAAGCAAATAGAAAGGGGAGATACCAGTTGTATCCGACCCTTAATGGGGATCCGAAGTTGGCTCTTGGAACTCTGAGCATCAGAGCTTATTTGACTTGTTTTCATCTTCTGTCCCCAGAATTTGCTCGATTTAGATCCTCCAGCGAGATCTATGGAGGCATAGTATAGCAAGAGGCAATCATCACCAACACTGGTTACTGAGAATGGAAGCTTCTGTGATTTTGGCGATATGTTTCCCCCAGCAATACTAAGAACGGCAAGAAAACCGTCAATCTGCTGTACCAAAAAATAGCAGACACAAGTCAAGAGCCTAATTCAACAAAGAAATAAAAACCTTTTTTACTCAAAGGAGCTTAGTTCTGCGTCTTTGGCTTTTGCATAAGCACTAAGCAGGATGGAGATAACTACGACATTAAAACATACACATTCCTCTGCTATAGCCAGTTTTACAAGTCCTCAATTTCTAAAGCTGCTCATTTTTCTTCCATAAATAGAGACCTACGCAAGTTCAAGAATGTAAATATCTAAAGACCTATAAAGTGGAGTCATCAAAGCATCAGAATTAGTGATGAAAACCTGATTTGTTGTCCCGCATGACAATCTTCCAGTCAAGAGTGACTCCTCGAAAGAACCAACCAATGACCTCTGAATGGGACGTCCACTCAAGCTTCTACTGAACCTTTTACACGGAGAAGCAGGAGCTGATTCAATACCTCTGTCCATCGAGAACGCTCTCCTAAGAGCATACGCATCGTCAAACAATCTACGCTCAATCCTTAATCCTGCTTCCTCACTGATATTCCTTAAATCTTCAACTACCTTCCCATTTTGGCCACTTCTTACAGCTTTTATCCTCTCAGAAAACTTCGGACCAAGTGGTGACATAGAAAGCGGTGGAGAGACAGATATATCCTTATCACAAGGCAATGGCATATTCGGTATTCCATGCGTTTCATATACTGGCGAATATAAGCAAACCTCGCCTTTAGTGGGTCTGCGGAGGTCTACAGAGTCAAGCAATGGACCATCAGAGAAGACCATGGACGAGAGTCTACCACCGTCTGAGGCATTCTTCCACTCCCAGCAAGTGGCTGTGGATGTGGACGTAGGAGTGGTTGAGAGATGTAACCTACTAGCGAGATTAACCTTTTTGTGATCTTGTGCGACAGAATTGCAGAATCCATTAGAGATACCAGAATAAGTAATCTGCTGGTGGTTACTACTACAGCTGATATCAAGCAGGTCACCTCTGAATTTCACAGGGAAGAGAGTGTTCAGAGGGGAGAGTACTCGTTTCCTCACTAACGCTCCACCACCAATATCTACTCCTGTAACTCCAACAGCTACACTCGTTTGTTTGTTGTCCACTGAGCTAGTTTCGCTTGATGCAAAACCAACTATCCTTCTAGCTCCAGTGAGACTCGAACCAACCTTATCAGCAGCATAGCTAGTCGATCCCTGAGCACTTGACGAGGTCTCAACACGAGTGCCATGGAATCTACACGAATCATCTGTCTGCTCTAGAGGCTCCAGTGATGTTTTCCTAACAAATTCTCCAATGGAAGAGCAGATGCCTCCCTCACTTCCTCTATTAAGGCCATCTGAATCATGGGAAGTGGCGTACACAGGCAGACTTTGCGAAAGGCTGCAACTTGGTGCAGACGTAGCTTCATGGGATTGCTCGCTTGAAGCAGTCTGTGGCAGACCCATAACCAATGCTCAAAGGAACTTCTGCGATGTCAGTTTCCAAATCCCTAGAAACTCCCTAGAAACTACCGAATCTTTGCAATAACAATCTTTGACTACCTCTATCCTCTAGCAGAACAAATTAAATCTAAAACTATGTATCGGTCACAGGCATCCACAGCTCGAGCATTGCTTGCCTACTGACTGGCATAAACTTAACATTTATTCGACGGTGGTTTATGTTAGAGAATTCTGGAGCTACATGGAATTTGAGAGTGACGGATACAGAGTTCATTGCAGTTACACTTTCCTGAAATGAACAAGATAGTGAAACGGAATCAGTAACATATCAAGCATAATTAGGACGTAGTAGTCCAAAAGTTGTTCAGAGAGATTCTTAAGCTTAAGCATCAACACTTCAACAGAACACAATTGAAGAAATTTTAATGCTAAAAATGTTATGACATATTTCCAGTTAAAAAGGATAAGAAACGATCAAACAAATCATGATCCGGAAACATTCGTAGATTTAACAAGTTTTTTCAGAGTTTTAAGCAAGAAGACGAGATCAAACAACACGAGCCATTCCAACAAATATAACCCAAAATCATGATTCAGAAGCAGTAAATTCACAAAACTAAAATCATCCTCATAATTTCTCAGTATATAGGTATCAAGCAAACATCACTAGAACACGTGTATAATTTTTGAGCAAAGTACAAACGATCGAACACAGCCACAAAATCTCTGGAGAACAACGAAATGATTAAACGTATCATGATCAAAAGTTTGGAGCAGATCATGAACGCGACACGATCAACCAGAAATTGCACGGCATAAACTTGTGATCAAATCAATATAAATTTCTCATAGCAAAAAAATACTCAAATCCCCAGAAAACAAAGCAGCTCATAACATCACCACCATCGACGATAACATCGTAAGCTCGTAAAACCGATGCAACCACGAAACTCGGATTGATCAAAACACAGAAAAACGCAGAAAACAATTTCGAAACAGAAATCTCGAAAAGACGCACCGATTAAGCAATGGATTACAAAAATCCGTTCAAGCGAACATTTCAGACGAAGTCTAACAAATCGGAATCATTCACCTAAACCTCTGGTTCGATTAGTAAGAATTAGAATCAAACTGAAATCGAATGAAGAAGAGGAAGAGACGAATCCAAAAGAGAAAAAAGAAGGAGGAGAAAAAAAAAGGTAAGAAGAATATTTGGGTGAGAGAAAGAGGCAGGAGGAGGAGGAGGAGGTACCTCTTCGTCCCTTATCTTTCGTCTGTTTATAAACAAATCCCAATAACTCATCGCCATTACCATCGCTCTCCTTTTCTTTTTCTTCTAATTAAACATTTTTTCTCTATACGTTTTGTTTTATCGAGATACGAATTTCCCAGATTAAACATTCTAAATATCTACGGATTTTGATTCTTTTGTTTAAAACAAACACAAAAACACAAATTTGGCAGGAAAATACCAGACAAAATACGCGCATTTACGTTAATAATCTGTAAATCTTACCGTTTTTATTGTTTTACCGACACCGAATATTGCGACTCCAACGAACAGGAAAAAATGGAGAAATGTTTTTTTTTAAAACAATAAAAAACAACGAGAGACAAAAAGCTGTTGGGAATTGGGATGAGCTTTTTTGCACTTTCTCTGTTTCACGGTCTTATCCCTAAGTGGGCCATATATTTTGGGCCCACATTTTAGTGGATCAGTAGAATAAGCCCAACACGTGATCTCACGTGAGAGACGACAAACAATTCTCCTCCACCCAAAGCTGAGCCTCACAGTCACACGTCAGTCGTCACTGTAGTTTTGTTCACTTGAAGAGTGAAATAAACGCAAAAAACACTTAATTTTTGAGCAAAATGCTTAACTAATGTCGATGATATACAAAGAAATCATATGAATTTTAAAAAAAAAACCTATAAATTGACAGATTTTACGATGCTTGAGTGAGTGAAAATCAACCTAGAAAGGTCGAGAGGCTTCTTCCATCATTTTCTTCACTCTGGTCAACTTCTCTATTTCTTTCAGGACCTGAAGAACATTGTTTCAGAACCTTTCCACATTTGTAATCATAAGTCAATATGAAAAGAGAACAAAAAACCACACGGCTTAAAATTTACCTCCAAAGCAATGTCTTCAGAAGTTACCGTTTCCAAGTCATCACATCCCAGCTTTGTAGCTACTCCTGTTTCCAAGAACAAAAACAGCATCAGTCATCCAATAAAACTGTCATCAAGGATAATATTATGGACTTATGCATTCAATCTTTACTTTCAAGGGAAATGGATGCATCTGCTGTATCGTAGCCATTTCTTGATTTTTCGTAACTCGCTTTTAGCGACTCAAACAACTGTGTTCATCCATCATGAAGGTCAGTATCTTTGTAATAACGCCAACAGAAAGATTAAGCAGGTCACATTAAAGAAAGAAGAAAGACCTCAGGGATAGGTTCTGAGTTGAATGAATCATTCCCTTTAGCCGCGATATCCAGAGGAACATCAATCCATATGGAGATCCCGTGTCTTAAAAGTGCACTGTTCAAGCATTTACCATCAAATGTGAACAGACAGAAGAGAAATTTATAAAAGTCTAAGAAGATTAAAAGCTCGAACTGCTAGAGGGAAACCACTGCGACTTGTATAGAACCTACAGATTTTTCAAGCCCTGTACCGCACCATCTCCAGCGCAAACTACAAGCCGACCCATAGATGTTAGCTGCCTCAGCACTTCCGTCTGCAGAAACATGTTGGAGAGTCATCATCAAAAACCATTATGTAACATACAGATTGATTTTGAAAGTGACTTCGAGTTTACCTCTGATTCCTGAAAAGCCTTCTCATCAGCTTCCTTTAAAGCTTGAGCGGATACATTTCCACCAGCTGCCTCTGCGATCAAATTATCACTACACAGTAAGAGTAAACTAAAGTTAAGGACAGTGTGAAAGGACTTAAAACCATTCAACGAGAACTTATCAAGAGGAAGAGAAGAATCAAGGTGGTGGTAACCCCTATTGTTATAGAGGTAAAGGACCACAAAAGAGAGAGCTTAAAGCTTAACATAACTAGATTCCACAAAGTACCTCATATGTATGGTAAATTGGATTTTAACGAACGTACCTATCAAAGTAGTAATATCGTAATGAATCTGCCAAAAGCTTCCCCAAGTTTGTTTTTACAGGGTTATTAATCCCTATAAACAGATCGTGAAAGCTCAAACATCAGTGTCCGTCCATATGAAGTACACATTTAGTTTAAAAAATGGAGCGTGCAGCTTAAATCGTAGCCAAGCCGGCCTTACCAACCAGAAATATTGAAGCTCCTTTGAGCTGAGGGGCAATGTCCATAGCTTTCCTCTGAGTTTCAGAAGGAAATGGTTAAAGTAAGAGGAAGCAAAAGCTGGTTACATTTTGTAAGTTGGTTCTGTGAAAACTCTCACCTTAACAGTATCAACGGGATCCGAATCAACAACATTGATCCCTATCCAACAACAACAAAAAATTGGATAACTCGTATGAGAAATGGATCAATCAGCTACAAAAACTTCATACAATTTTTCCGTTTCGTTGAGAAGCAATTACTCGCAGCACCAATGTGAGAGAATTTCGGGACAAAAAAGCAGCACAAAATGACTAATTCAACAGTAGACATATCGTCGAACACTAAGCGATTGAAAGAATTTTTCATAAGGACAAACCAACGAGACGAATGGTTATCTACCAGAAGAAGAATAAGCAAAAGTAAAGCTAGGCTTAGGCATCTCTTAATTTCCAAATTAGGGATTGAAAAACTAACCGGTAGAGGCAGATTGATCGGAGACACACAGAGACGGAGCTATACGTCTGTGAGAAGAAATGAGTCTAACAGAGGAGGAAGAAGAAGAGAGCAACGCTGAGCAGGAGATAGTTCGAGTTAGAGGATTGAACAAGGGAAGAAGACGAGGAACGAATCCAGAGGAAGTTAGAGAAGCAGACGCAGAGATATCCATTGACGACGACGACGAAATCCTTCTCTCCTCCCTACTTCCTCGATATCCGCCACGTATGTCTTAACACAATCAACTCAACGTGATAATTTTCTTTCTTTTCCAATATTTTCTGGAATTAAATAAAATAAAATCTTCACTATTTATTGAATTAAATTGCCTTTTTTTTTTTCAGTTGAAGGGATAAAAGAAGAACATTGAAGAGATTAAAAATGAACAGAGGCTTCAGATTTACATTGGAGAAGAAAAAAAAACGAAAAATTAACCAACTAAAGAATACATACATACACTGACTACTATATTCATTTGTGGAGATCTCTAAATTCTCTACAACCAGCGTTTCAGTCAAACGCAGACGCGGCAGCTTCATCGTTCGATCAGCTTTCCTACTCCTGCATGATTCAATAACCTATGGAGGTTTCAATAAATCCACAACAAACAAAATCCATTTCCAACGCTAAAGACAACACACAAAGGTAACTTTTCGTTTGCGTTTGGCGTATGCTCAGAAAAATAAATAAAGATGCTTGTATTTTAAAAATGCGACCTTTTCCATGTAAATGCAGACGCACAAACGGCGTTTCAAATAATAAAAGCTTAACATTCTTTAGTTGCATTTTACCTCTAATTTGACTGGTCTGAGCAACTCCCGCGGCTTGAGGAAGTGGCCGAGACAAGCTCATCGGTGTTAGCGGTGGGGACGCGGCTACGGTATCATCGTTCCTCTCAACAGGCCGTTGAGAAGAAAAGGCTCTCTGGTGACTTGAAGGTATAGAGAAGCTTCTAGGGACAACAAGGGGAGGAACCGGAAGCGGAGAGGCCACAATGTTGGAGCTGGACGGAGGAGCAACCGTAGCAGAGTTTCTTTCTTGATTCCATCCGGTTAGAGGCGCCGAGTGACCAACCAGACCAGGGGATTTGGCTCGTCTTGGCGGCGGTGGAAAGTGGCCTGGTGGTCTTGGAAGCTCGTGAAGCTCGTTGAGCCTCGGGGAAGAAGAAAGACCAGGAGGAGGTGAAGCTGTAGGGGACACTTTTGGAGACGATGATGGATGAGGATGAGGTTGAGGTTGGGGTGTAGGAGGAGTTGGCAGAGGACGAAACGCGCCTGAGGAAATGTCGCTGGTGGTGACGGGTTTTGTTGAGGACGGTTTGAGAGGTCCTGAAAATGCATGTCTTGCTGCTGTTTGCTGATTATGAGCGTCTGTTGTGGAAGGTCGAGGGAGACGGACGTAGAGGCTGTTGTTCTCTGCGTCTTTCCCGCTTTTTATTGGTTCTAACGGTGATGAATGCCATATGTTTGCTGCTGGCCTCGGGTTCAAAGCTGGTTTTGAGTACTTTGAATCGTTTGGTGTTGGTAATACGTAAGCGTTTGAAGATGGATTCGTCTGTCTCAGCAAATCAGGTTTCTTCTCCGGGAACAACGGAGCTGAATGGCTGGTCATTCTGTGATCCCGGGTTGAAATTGGATATTCTTCTTTATGATCAGCATTTACCTAGAATGGACAATGAAGCTATCGCAGTTGAGAAACTTTGTTACAAAGATGTCAAATGGTTTATAGAGATCAAAGGGAAAAAAACATACCGCTGCTGCTCTTGTTGTAGAAGGACGAGGAAACGAGAGGTCTGAATCGTCCATCTGGAGGAAAACAGAAGAGCTTATATAACCATTCTGTTTCAGATTCATGTTCCTTATGGTTTTCAAATTCGACTTACCTTCATTGAGCCACGAGGTGTAGAGAGAGAAGCAGCTTCTACCCTCTGCTCATTTGCTCCTTCTCTGTTAACGTATTGGCCATCATCATCCTCACTAGCTTCCACTTCGTTCTCATGAACAGAGAGATCACAGTCAATGTGTTGTTTCTCTGCTGAAACTCTTACTTGACGCTCTACTGCCTCGAGCGATTTCATTCCAGTGTTAAATAGACGCATCTAAAACAATCATAAAAAGTCAAGAAGACCGAATATCCATGAGAATAGCAATAGGAATTGAGTCTGATGTTTACCTGAGCGGTGTGGTGACGGACTGCTTGTGTGAGAAGACTACGAGCTTGACCTTCTTTAAGAGATTTCAATCGAAAAATGCACATTGTTGCCTCGTCATGAAACTCATTGTAAGCAGGTCGAGACTCAGGAGGAATATGCCTTTCTCCTTTACTGCTTTTAGGCCTTCCTTTATCTTTCACAAGCGCCATCTCAAACACATTTCTGGTAATGAAAATGTATAAGGCAAGAGCGTAAAATAAAACCAAAAACTTCATAAGTGAAAACGGTAACAAACCTCTTCTCGTCGCATTGTTGCTTCATATCCTGCTCATTCACAAAGAGAAACAGATGAGTAAAAACAAAAAAGTAGAGCGTTATCTCGGATACAAGAATTTCAAATTCTGGAATACCTCAACATCTCTGAGGTCCTGGAGGAGTGATTCTGATGGAGCTGTAATAGTTTTGAATATATGACTACGCTGAAGAACCAAAAACCGTGACCAAGTAAGTTTTCTTTTAAATGTAAAAAATAAAGCTTTTTGCGGAATGCGTTTGCAACAAACAACTTACATATTGGTCAAGAAGTTTTTGGAGCTCAAGCTGAACATTACCCAACATAAACAAGATTCTACCTACAGAAGAAAACATTATTACTACTATACAGCATATATTATTATAATAAACAGTAAAAGGCTAATCTTAGGCGCTTACTGCTTTCTTCATCGTTATGAGGCGCGATTTGCTCCAAACAAGAGCCCATCTCTCCCAATGATTCAGAGAACTCTGAGATTTCCCACAGCATTACCATAAGAGTGTAAGATCGTTTTGAACTTAAATTTTGCATTTCGCGTATATGAAACTAAATGTTTCTTTACCATAAGCACTATTTGCCGTGGCAGCAGCTGCAGCAAGTAGTCTATCGTAGCAGTCTCTCATGTCTTGCATATCCTGAGAATGCACAGAGAGTAGTCTCTGAAGATTACTATCACCATTATCAAAAATCAATATGGAAAGTTGAGATAACAGTTAAAGCCAGATTCAGTGACTAAATGTGTTCATCCTAAATCTCATTTCTAAGTGATCCGATTTACTACCAATTCGAAAGTTTCTAAATTTGCTCTTTTGATTCCTGTGAACGAACCGGAGACAAATGGGTCAAAGTCCCGGAAAATGGTTTCCGGTTAGCATTTCCCGGCCAATTATCGTCAGAAACTCGATTGAGAAACGAAGAATTTCCAAATTAACTACCCACACACACAGCATAAACCCTACTAAAATCTCCACGATCCCGCGAAAATTCGATCATTGTGAAATTAATGAAGCAGCGGAATTAACCTTTCCGGCTCGAGCGAGTTCGTCGATTTCGGCCGTAGCCACGAGCTCTCCTTTTTCCTTCGCATCGACTTTATGCGATGCAAATCTCCTTAACCTCCCAATCGAAGCTTTCATCGTAAATACCCACAGTTGAAAAAACCACGTCCAAAACGAAACCTAATTACGAAATTCCCAGTCGCAATTAATTGAAAATCCGGATTCTTTCGTCCTCGACCTTGGGATCAAAATTTCTAAAACAAGTGAGAGGATAATAGATGCAAGAGACTAAATCGGAGAAGAGAAAGAGTGAGAATCAAGTATCGTCGGATGTGTTACAACGACATTGAAGGAAGGAAGGAAGAAAGATGAACAAACAAAAAAAAAAAAGAAAATCAGGAAAGACCAAAAAACAATTCGTCTTTGTAAAGTTTGGTCAAAAAAAAAAACAGATCGAAACAGAGAGAGACGGAGACGGAACCCAGATTACAGCAAGAGGAACGATCCAACGGCGCAAATCTGTCATTGCGAACTTATACGAGAGAGAGGAAACGACACGTGTCGAGATCGTAACGGATAAAAGAGGGAATGGGAAGAAGAGTCAAAAGTCAAAGATTGATGACAGGGAAAGAAAGTGATTATCATTATTTGGGTTTGACCGCCAGTGGGAGGGTCAAACATCTGTACCTTTTTTTGACAAGTAATTAATTGTTTCTTTTGAATCAAACAAGAGTAGTATTTAATTGTATTATTAAATATCCGGAGTTAATTAAACTCCAAACATCTGTTAGCGAGAAAACAATCTTTTCAGATAGTTGATAAAATTCAGAACGACTGGAAACAAAGCAAAACGAAGAACAATGTGGCCTTTACTAGTTTTAGGGTTTTGCCACGCGTGAATCGTATAACTTGATGTTTTTTCGTTCATTAATTCCAAATCATTCCAAACATGTATGTAGAGTACATAAATGCTAAGCAAAATTATGTACACATCAACAAGTATATAATTGATCACTAAAAAGAGGGATGAAGAACTTCTACAATGTTTTTTGTTTTTAGATATCGAAATTTACTCGCTAAAGGATTATTAACCTTTTTTTTTTCAAAGTCCATCCTAATTTGATGAGATAACCATTCTTTGGCTATCTATAGATGTTTAATGTTATCGATAATACTCACCATCTTGCATGAGGTTTGTGGTCTCGCCATCAAAAGAAACAGAGTGATTAAAGCAACATGCATAGAGATAAGCATGGTTTTACATTTTTAATGCAAAACACTTGGTTTTATGTTGCTTGTGTTGGTGTGTGTTCCTTTTTGTATTAAGCAAAACATGGTACATTTTTTTAGTTTAGTTCGGCCCAAAACTATCCGGTTATATACAAAGAATTTAGCCGAATCCAATTTGGTACTATGGTTAAGCAAACCAAATAAACCATTTGAAACATATACCAAACCGGATGAGAAGAAAAATCACGCCAAATCAAACTCTAATCAAAGTATAAGAGATGGTTAGTTAGTATAAAACCAAATTCAAAACCAGAAATTATAATATCGATTTTTCCTCTGAAACCCTATAACTGGTTTTAAGGCTTTTCGCATGGCCGTCAATTCGTTATCGTCCCCACTGCATCCGGATTCGACGATCACCAGGAACTGAGTTATTCAATCAAAGAGCTAGCGTTGAGTCTGCGTTTGGGGGTTGAAAGAGCGTTTGTAATCGTGATAGCACTCAGCAAACGCAAGTCATAAATCAATTCTTTGTCAGTTCTTGTCTCTATCAACGATAATTGAACGATGTGTGATCCTGTTTTGAACGAGGACAAAATCAGTGAGTTACCTGAAGCTTTGCTTCTGCAGATATTATCTTTACTTGAAACGAAAGATGTCGTAGCCACAAGTGTTCTGTCTAAAGGATGGCGGTTTCTTTGGAAGATGGTGCCGAGTCTCAAGTTTACTTGTCCACACGAAGGCGTCGTCGAGAGATTTTCAGATTATGTCTGCAAGACTTTGCTTTCACAACAGGCTCCGGTTCTACAGAGCTTGCGTCTCGAAGTTTGTTGTGGTTATAAAGGCTCTAGTATGGATATTGGAGTACCGATTGGAATTGCATTTGGCATCCATGTGCGTGAGTTTGTACTCGAGGTTAGATCTCTCCAAGGGTTGTTCAGTTTTCCTAGAGGCTTATATAACTGTGAAACACTAGAGACGTTGAAACTCAGAGGCAACATTCTTGTAAACGTCCCATCTCCGGCTTGCTTGAAGTCTCTTAGAACTCTACACCTTGAAAGGGTGATATACAAAGACCACAAATCAGTTGTCAACCTTTTCAAAGGATGTTCTCGTCTTGAAAACTTGTTGGTCACGGGATCATCTGGGGATGTGAAGACTTTCCCTGTTGATGTCCCGTCCTTGCAGAGACTATCAATTGAGAGCGTTGGTGTTAAGCTTCATGTGAAGGCTCCTTGTTTGAAATACTTGAGGATTAGAGGGTATATAGATTCTGAACATATTCGGATTGGAAATACACCTGAGCTGGAGGAGGCATATATTGACATCTCTGGTACAATCTATGAGCACACTATTAGATCCTTCACTTCAGCGAAACGCCTTTTCTTGAGATCATATAAGTCGGTAAGTGCCTTGTTTCTGACGTTATTAATTATACTGACGTTATTAATTATACTGCCTCTCGATCATACGTAGATTACAGATCCTACTGCTAGTAGCATCTTCTATCGGCTCGTATACTGGGAGCTAGATATAGATCAACCAGAGTGGTGGAATCTACTTATTCCCATGCTAAATGGTTCTTCTAATTTGCAAGACCTCAAGCTCGTTGGTGTAAGCTTTGCAAGTTCATCCTACATATAAATTATCTCCTGGCTCAGTTTTTTGTTTGATGATCTATCATCTAATGTGCATTGTGTTTCCCCACCGTTGGTATCAGCCTTGCTATGAAGAAGAAGAAGAAGATGCTGTGGCCTATAAGAAGAAATGGAGTCAACCAAAGGATGTTCCTGAACGTTTGTTGCCCCAGCTCAAGACATTAGTGTGGAGTTATTACAAAGGCCAACAAGAAGAGGAGAAGGAGGTGGTGAAATACATTTTCAGGAATGCGTGTTTTTTGAAAAAGGCAACTTTTACAAACCTGTTGGGAAGTGTTGAAGAGTTGGAAAGTGTGGCCAAGGCTTCCCATTCGTGCCAGCTTGTGTTCGAAAGAAACGTAGAAAGGAATTTTGTTTTTTAATCTCAAGTAACTTTTACTATATGATGTTGCTTGAATCCGTTTCTATAGATGTTTCTTAATTTGGGATGATTTTTATTATGGATGCTTTTTTTTATTATGAGAAAAGGGCATGTTTTCTAGATAGTTTTGCGTATGTTGATCAGTTCTATTTGATCGGTTCAAAATGTGTAATTCTGAATTTTCGCCGATACAATCTTGGCTTTGTGGTTTAATTATCTAGACGTTGCTTGTTGGCACTTTGATTATTGGATTATTACTGATGATACAATATTCTATTATTAGGTGGTTTAGATATTCTTTGACCGTATATTTTGTATACCCCTTGCACTGCGTAACGTAACTGATATCTTCGGAACCGTTTCGTTAAAGCCTTTCCTTCTAGCTGCTCCTTTTCTTCACTTGAATTCTTGCTCACTTTTTTGTCTCTCTCAACGACAACATGGAACGATGGTATGTTTCTTATTTTCTAATAAACCCTTTACTTTATTGTCGATCTCTTAATTAACTGTACAACCTCAAAAACATATTCGTGTTCTTGTGTTGTTTGAATTTGTGGTTTCATTTCTCATTTTTATTTTAGCAGCAAAATCGGTGGTGAAAGTTTGAGAAACAGAGGTGCTTTGAATGAGGACATGATCAGTCAGCTACCTGAAGCTTTGCTTCTAAAGATATTGTCTTTAGTTCCAACAGAAGAGGTCGTAGCCACTGGTGTTTTGTCTAAACGATGGCGGTCTCTTTGGAAGACTTTGCCGAGTCTCAAGTTTACTTGTCCAAACGACGCTCTCGACGAGTTTTCATATGATGTTTGCAAGATTTTGCTTTCACATCAGGCTCCGGTTCTACAGAGGTTGCATCTCGAAATATTTTCTGTTGACGGTTCTAGTTCGGATATTGACATATTGATTGGAGTTGCATTTGGACTCCATGTGCGTGAGTTTGTACTCGACGTTGAGTATTTCAAAGAGTCGTCCTTCACATTTCCTAGAAGCATGTATAACTGCCAAACACTAGAGACCTTGAAACTCTCTGGTTCTATCTTGATAGATGTCCCTTTTCCGGTTTGTCTCAAGTCTCTTAAAACTCTAACCCTTGACAGGGTGGATTACAAAGACGATGAATCAGTTGTTAACCTTTTGTCTGGCTGTTCTCGTCTTGAGAACCTGGAGGTTATGCAATATTATTCAGTTTTGGGTGTGAAGACTTTCACTATTGATGTGCCGTCCTTGCGGAGACTATCGATTCTTGTTGAATGTCGTGTTGGTGAGGTCTATGTGATAAAGGCACCTTCATTGAAATACTTGAGCGTTGAAGGGTCTATATATTATGAGTCTTTACTCATTGGGAGTACACCTGAGCTGGAGGAGGGAAATATTTGCATGTATGGTGTAATGCCTGAGTACATTCCAAGATCCCTCACTTCAGTCAAACGCCTTTTCTTGAGCTCATCCGGTAAGCTTTGCTTGCAATACAAGTTGAGTTATACTTGTTATTCCCTTGTTTCTATATAATTAATGTTGCATCTCGATCGTACCTAGATTACATATCCTACTGGTACCATCTTCTATCGGCTTGTATGTTTGGAGCTACTTACAAGGAGAGCTAACTGGTTGAATCTACTTATGCTTGTGCTCAGTGGTTCCCCTAAATTACAAGTCCTCAAGCTCACCGGTGTAAGCATTGCAACGTAATTTTTTTTTTTTTTTTTTTGTTTTTTCAGCTCAGTTTTTCGGGTTTTGATGATTTAATCAGTATATATCTGATGGAACCAGATTACTATCGAAGCAGTTGGTGTGGCCTATGAGAAATGGGAGCAACCAAAGAATGTTCCCGAATGTTTGTTGCTCCACCTCCAGACATTAGTGTGGACGTTTCGCGAAGGCCAACTAAAAGAGGATAAAGAAGTGGTGAAATACATCATAAGGAATGCGAATCATTTGACAAATGCAACTTTTACTTACTTCGGACGAGGTTTTGATTCAGAAAAGAGACATGCGCTGTTGGAGGAGTTGGAAAATGTGGTCAAGGCTTCATCAAATTCATGCCGGCTTGTCTTCAAATGAAACTTTGAAGGTGAGACTTTTTTTTTTTTTTTTTTTTTTTTTTGTTATCACATGTAACTTTTTTACTATGCTTTTATTTTAATCGGTTTATGAAGAAGACGGTTTTTACTCAGGGACGTTGAGTTCTAGTATGAATCTAAAATGTGGATTCTGAACTTTGATCAAGGTGTAGTCGAAAGTCGAAACCAACCCACATTTCGTTTTATGTTAAAAACATCCGCAGAGTTTAAGAGTTAAAGTCTTAAAGACATGCGAAAAACAAAAAGCTGAAATCGAACAGCAACTATACAAAAGTAACAAAACCGAACCGAAGAAATATAAATGATCTTGCGGTTTGTATTGGTTTACTTAGTGGATAATTCTAAACGATCCGTCATCGTTTTCAAATATATACAGCATTTGTAAAAAAATGACCAATTCCGTCTGCTCCGCGTCCTTTTCCGAAACCCTAACACCACCCGTATAATTCTGCCGTTCCTTTGTCTTCTACCGCCGTCAATTCTCACAGCGATCGACTTCTTTCGTCCAGGAACTGAGTCGTTGACTATCGAAGAGCTAGCGTTTAGAGTGTTGCGTTACGTCTGCGTTTGAGCGGTCGAAATGCGATAGTACGCAAGAAGAGATCTTTCACTTCAATTCTTTCCCAATTGCTGTCTTTGTCAAAGACAATGAAACGATCGTACGTTTCTTCTATGTGTGATTATCTCTATCCATTTTATCCATGGTTTCTTATCTCTGTTATTTGTATCCATTTCCTCTAAGCTCGGAATCAATTTTTTTTTTTTTTTTTATACAGCAAAAGTTGTGGTGAAAGTCTGATAAATGAGGACATGATCAGTGAGTTGCCTGAAGCTTTGCTTCTACAGATATTGTCTTTACTTCCAACAGAAGACGTCGCAGCCACTAGTGTCTTGTCTAAACGATGGCGTACTCTTTGGAAAGTGGTGCCTAAGCTCAAGTTTATACACGATGGCCTGACTGGTCTCCAGACATTTTCAGAAAATGTTGGCAAGACTTTGCTTTCACACAAGGCTCCTGTTCTACAGAGTTTGCATCTCCTTGTTAGTTTTGACAAAGAGGCTAGTATGGATCTTGGAGTATTAATCGGGATTGCATTTGGACTCCATGTGCGTGAGTTAAAACTCGAAGTTTACTGCGAGGAAGGGTTATTCACATTTCCCCGAAGTTTGTATAACTGTGAAAAACTAGAGACTTTGAAACTCGTTACTTCTTGTGGCTCAATTCTTGTAGATGTCCCTTCTTCGGTTTGTCTCAAGTCCCTTAGAACTCTACTCCTTCACGAAGTGGAATACAAGGACGACGAATCCGTTGTCAACCTTTTGTCTGGCTGTGTTAGTCTTGAAAATTTGGTGGTCAAACGAAAAAGACATGATGTTGTGAGGACTTTCACTATAGCAGTGCCATCCTTACAAAGGCTAACAATTACTGATCAGACTAATGATTCGAGCTATGTGATAAAAGCTCCTTTTTTGAAATACTTGAAGATCCAAGGGTTTAGTGGTCTTGGTTCTTGTCTGTTTGAGAACGCCCCTGAGCTTGTGGAGGCAAATATTAGCATCGATTATGTAATCAGTGAGAACATTTTGGGATCACTCACTTCAGCTAAACACCTTTCCTTGAATATATCACCCGTGGAGGTAAGTTTTATTTTTATTTTTTTTTGTAAGTAATCGAGTTACTTGTTATTGCATTATTTCTCTACTAATATTGCTTCATGTATAGTGTACGTTTCCCGCCGGTAAAATCTTTCATCAGTTGGCACATTTGGAGATATGTACTTATAAAGCCGAGTGGTGGAATCTACTTACGCTCATGCTTGATACTTCTCCTAGATTACGAGTCCTCAAGCTCATTGGTGGTACCAGAACTGTAAGTTCATCTTCCAGCTCGCTTTTGTTTGTTGATGATCTAATATATATATGTATGTAGTTTGCTTAGTGTGTGTTCTTCCTCGTTGGTCTTAGCGATGGGATATATACAGTGGAGGTATGGCTTGGGGAAAATGGATTCAACCAAAAAATGTTCCCGAATGTTTGTTGTTCCACCTTGAAACGTTCGTCTTGTCCGTGTGGACATGTCACAAAGGGAAACTAGGGGATGAGAAAGAGGTGGCCAAATACGTTCTAAAGAACGCAAGTCGGTTGAAAAAGGCAACTCTCTCCAAAAATGACGTTAATTTGGAAGAGAGAGTTAAGTTGGTCGATGAGTTGGAAAGTGTGGTCAGGGCTTCGAGTTCATGTCAGCTTGTGTTCGAATGAAGCTTTATAGATATTTGGAGTCTTTTGTTGTGTGACATGCAACTTTTTACTATGTTACTTATATTGGAAGGAATTTATCTCTACCACAAAGAAGTCAAAATCCGTGGTTACAAAAGTCAAGTTCATGATTAATTTACTCTTTCTATGAAACCAGATATGTATTTTGAATGTTGATTAGCCTAATCCGGTGCTTGAAGCCACAAATGTTTCGTTTAGCACAACACTAACTAATATATTTGGCGAGTCTCCCTGTTTTCTTGTTGTTCAACTTTTACTATCTCGGTACTTTGATCGGTTTTGAAAACCATTCAAGATTTCTTCCACAAGGAGGTCAAAACTGGTTCATGCAAAAGTCAACTATTTCTCCATGGAAAGTGGAAACAGACATGCATCTTGAAATACAATCTTAATTCTTAACCAAACCAAACAGACAAGAAAACAAGACTAGTCGAAACTAAATCCGTAGAATTATTAATAACTGTAATCATACAAAATCGAACCGAAGGATGCTCGATTTTTCTTCCGGTTTGAAATTGGTATTCTGTAGCTGATAGTTACTCACCGATCCGTCGTCGTTTTGAGTGTATGTTTGGCACGCTCCATTTCCGTCCTCTAAATCCCTGATTTTGTTGGCTCCTCACCGCCGTCTGGTCGAACTTCGATCTCTGCTAACTTCTTCCTCCTCCCAAACGCCGCCGGATTCTAAGAACCCCATGAATTGAGTCGTTCTCTGTCGAAGCCCGTTTGGAGTTTTTTGTTTTGTTTTTGGGGATGAATCTGCGATTCTTAATGCGATAGCACTTTGGGAAGATATGTATCAGAAGTATTTACCAGAAGATCTTTTGTCAAAGACGATGAAACGAGGGTATGTTTCTTCCATCTCTGCTTATTTCTAAGAACATGTTCAGTGATTTCTTGAACCTTAAGCTCCAAAAACATGTCGTGTTCTTTTGTTGAATGAATTTTGGGGGTTTTTTTTCTTACAGTGGTCAAAGTTTGAGTAACGAGGACAGAATCAGTGAGTTGCCGGACGCTTTGCTTGTGCAAATACTGTCTTCCCTTCCAACAAAAGTTGTGGTAGCAACTAGTGTCTTGTCTAAACGATGGCGCTCTCTTTGGAAGACGATGCCGAGTCTTGAGTTCAGTTACAATGCAACGAATGATCTTGAGCGGTTTTCAGATAACGTCTCCAGGTGTTTGCTTTTACAACAGGCTCCAGTTCTTCAGAGTTTGCTTCTCAACATTCATATTGATGATGAAATTAATGTGGATTGCGATATCGGAGTATTACTGGGAGTTGCGTTTGGACTGCATGTGCGTGAATTGGAACTCCAAGTTCACTCTCGGAAATTTTACCCTCTGAGGTTTCACCCTGAGAAGTTGTTCAGATTTCCTACAAGCTTGTACAAGAGTAGAACACTAGAGACCTTGAAACTCGGTCATGATGTTCTAATAGATGTCCCATTTCCGGTTTGTTTGATGTCTCTTAGAACTCTACAACTTAAGGGGGTGAGATACAAAGACGATGAATCATTTGTCAACCTTTTAAAAGGATGCTCTCGTCTCGAGAATCTGGAGGTTGCACTTTTAACACAATCGGATGTGAAGATGTTCACTATTGATGTCCCGTCATTGCAGAGGCTAATAATTAGCAGCGTTGGTGAAGTGGTCTATGTGATAAAGGCTCCTTCTCTGAAATACTTGAAGATTAGAGGGTATATAGATTTTGACTCTGTTCTGATTGGGAATACGCCTGAGCTGGAGGAGGCAGTTATTGACATCGCTTATACAGTCTATGATTACAATCTGGAATCTTTCACTTCAGTCAAACGCCTTTCTTTGTTAACACCTGAGCCGGTAAGCTTTGCTTGCAATTAGTTGATGATTACGCTTTTCTTTTCTTTCTATATTCAATAATACTGATTCTAGATCATACGTAGATTACATTTCCTACCGGTAGCATCTTCAGTCAGTTGGTATATTTGGAGCTGTTTACATATAAAGCCGATTGGTGGAGTCTACTTGTGCTCATGCTCGATGCTTCTCTTAAATTACAAGTCCTCAAGCTCACCGGAGTAAGCATTGCAATTTGCAAGTTAATCTTGCTTAAAAACTAATGTCTGGCTCAGTTTCGGTTTTTTCGTCTAATGTACATTGTGTTTTTCCCCTCGTTAGTTTGGGCCTTGCTCTAACGAAGAAGATGATGTGGCGAATCATGACGAAGATGATGAGGTGGAGAATCATGACGAAGAAGAAGATGTGGCCTATGAGAAATGGAATGAACCGAAGAATGTTCCTATATGTTTGTTGCTCCACCTCCATAATTTAGTGTGGAAATTTTACGGAGGCCAACAAGAAGAGGAGAAAGAGGTGGCCAAATACATTTTCAGGAACGCAAGTCGTTTGAAAAAGGCAACTTTTGTAAGACTTTTGGGAAGTGTTGGAGAGTGTGAAAGTATGGTCAAGGAGGCTTCGAGTTCGTGCCAGCTTGTGTTCAAATGAAACTGGTAATCACATGTACGAGTCTTACAATATTTTATTTCTTCACCCTGTTTGTGAAAATTTATTTTGGTTTCAGATGTTCAGTTACGATTTACAAGTATTGCGCTGTGTGTATCAAATATATTGTCAAGGTGTTACAATCTTTGGGTTTGTGATTACTTTTTGTCTAGCCGTAGCTTGTTGCCATTTTGAAGAATAGATTCAGAAAACAATTTGATGAATGACAGAACTTATATAAGAATGGTAAAAACAGAGAGGCAATCAATTTTTCTGACCAACTAGACCCAAGATCTCTGATTTAGCTGAGAGTTGGAGGTGGTAAACATATTTGTTGTTATAAACGGTTTCCAAGATGATTTAGCTTATTCTGCTATGAATCTGTACCACAAAGAAGTCAAAATCCGTTGCTTCAAAAGCCAAGCTCATGATCAACTAAAGAGAATTATTATCTTCATGAAACCATGCATGTATCTTGTTGTATTATTACTTCATTAGCCTAATGTGTTTTCTTTTAGCACAACATTAATTTATGGACTGACGAACAGTATTTCCCTGTACTCGTCTAATACGTTGGAATTTTTGGATATGATTTTTTTTTTTCTTCTTAAAACTAGGCTAATGTTTGGTATTTTTATTTCGGAAAATAATAATAACGCTAGTTGTAACTTGTAACTTAAAATGATTTTAAGTTTTCTACTACACCTTTTAAAGCCAAGCAGTTTTACCAAAACCCAAAACTCCCCAAAACAGTGTGAACAACGCTGCTTCAGTTTCTTCTTCTAATTTCGCCCTTCTCTCTACCACCGCCGGATTCGACCGGTGAAAGCAGCCAGCAGGAGGAACAAGGTTTTTCTCTACCCCTAAGAGCTAGCGTGTTTGGCTGCGTCTAGCAAGGAATAAATCGGAAAAATTGGTTTACCACTGCCATCTTCTTCATTTCAGTTGTTGTTCTCTGTCAACGACAATGAGCGAATGGTATGTTTATAATAATAATAATTCACCTACAATCTGTTTATTATGAACAGTTCTATGTTTTTCTTAAGCCGTAAATCTCCAAAACCAACTCATCTTTACGTTGTTTGATTCTTTTATGTGTTTGAAAGTCTGAGAAATAGAGACAGAATCAGTAACTTGCCTGAAGCTCTGCTTCTGCAAATACTGTCTTTACTTCCAACTAAAGACGTCGTAGCCACTAGTGTTCTGTCCAAGCAATGGAGGTCTCTCTGGAAGATGGTGCCTACACTCTATTTTGATTATGACAGCAACCAGAGTAAGCACGAGACATTTTCAGAGATTGTTTCTAGGCTTTTGCTTTCCCACAAAGCTCCCTTTCTAGAGAGCCTCCATACAAATTTGAATCCAGATGGCTGTGATGCTATGGATATTGGAATGTGGATAGGAATTGCATACGCTCACCATGTGCGTGAACTGATACTCAACATTGAATATGCGTCATCGTTCAAGTTTCCTAGAAGCTTGTATAACTGCGAAACACTAGAGACCTTGATACTCACCGGTTGGGTCCTTGTAGATGTTCCTTCTCCGGCTCGTCTCAAGTCCCTTAGGACTTTGCATCTATACTATGTGGAATACAAAGACGACACATCGGTTCTTAACCTTTTATCTGGCTGCCCTAAACTTGAAAACTTGGTAGTGCAGCGAGGTCTAGGTCTAATGGATGTGGAGATTTTCTCTATCGCGGTTCCGTCTTTACAGAGGCTAACGATTTATGATGACAATGATTGGCAAGAGTTTGGGGGATATTTGATAAAAGCTCCTTGTTTGAAATACTTGAATATTATATGGATGCATGGTCTTCAGTTATGTCTCATTGAGGATGCACCGGAGCTGGTGGAGGCCAGAATTATCAATGTCTCTAACGTAATGAGCGAGAATATTATGGGATCTCTCACTTCAGCCAAACGTCTTTGCTTGGAGTTGTCACCCTTGAAGGTAAAGGTTCTCTTGCACTGACTAGTGACCTGTCGTTATTACATTTTTTTGTTTATGTACTGATATTTTACCTCATTTATATATATAAATGCAGATTACATTTCCTACGGGTATTATCTTCTATCGGTTAGTATATTTGGAGCTACGTACATGTAGAGCTGAGTGGTGGAATCTACTTGTGCTCATGCTCAATGCTTCTCCTCAATTACAAGTCCTCAAGCTCATCAGTGTAAGCATTTCAAGTTTTCATCTTTCAGCAGTTTTTGCAAATCGGTTTTAGATCTAGTTATCTAATATAATGTATATTGCGTTTGTCCCTCGTTGGTCTTCAGCAGTATTGGTCAGAGACTGAAAAAGATGGTGGGAAATGGAGCCAACCGGAGAATGTTCCTGAATGTTTGTTGCTTCATCTCCAGACGTTTTTGTGGAAAGGCTATAAACAACTACTAAAAGAGGAGAAAGAGGTGGCGAAATACATCCTAAGAAATGCAAATCATTTGAAGAAAGCGATTTTCTCCACAATACCCGATGAAGATAGTAGCATCTTGGTTCAAGAGGTGGGGAAGGAATTGGAAAGTGTGGTTCGAGCTTCGAATTCATGCGAGCTTGTGTTCAAATGAAACATTTAAGAAGATGAGACTTCGTGGGACATGTTTACTTTTATTATGTTTGTTTACGTTAATCGGTTTTGAAAGACCACTCAACATTTGATGACTTGGTTTAGTTTGACGTTACGTTGGAACATATATGTTTAAGAGTATGTATTAATCCGTTAAGTTAAGACTAGTGTTTTTTACTTCCAGCAAATCAATCGCCTCTTCCATAAAAAGTATGTCAGAATTCGTTTATACAAAAGTCGACTATTTCTCCATGGAAACAGACATTTATTTCGAAACTCCAAAACCAAACCAAAATAATTAATTGATAACCGGAACTATAAAAATCGAACCGGAGGGTGTTCGATTTTCTTCCGATTTGTATTGGTTTACTTTTATAGAAGACGCCGCTGGCTGAACGAATACTCACCGATCCGTCGTCGTTTGTTAAGAAAACGACAGTGTTTTTGTGTTCTACAGCATTTGTTAAACACCCTGATTCTGTTGACTCATCACCGCCGTCAATTCTCACGGTGGTCGAACTTCGATCTCTGCTAACTTCTTCTTCCTCCCAAACGCGGCCGGATTCGACGAACCCTAGGAATTGAGCCGTTCTCTAGCGAAGCCCGTTCGGAGTGTTTCTTAGGGATAAATGTGCTATTGATGGGGTTGAAACAGCGTTTCTAAATATCAATCCCTGACCAATATTTGTCTCTGTTAAAGAAGATGAAACGAGGGTATGTATGTTTCTTCCATCTCTCCTTATTGAGTTATATCTAACAACTGATTGTATATGATTTCTTAACCTGTAAACCCTAAAACATCTTTTTTTCTTGTCTGAATTTGAATTTGGGGTTTTTTTTTTTTCTCCGTAGTGGTCAAAGTCTGAGAAATGAGGACAGAATCAGCAATTTGCCAGACGCTTTGCTTGTGCAAATACTGTCTTCCCTTCCAACAAAAGCTGTCGTAGCCTCCAGTGTCCTGTCTAAACGATGGCGCTCTCTTTGGAAAACGATGCCGAGTCTTGAGTTTAGTTACAATGCTACAAATGATCTTGAAAGTTTTTCAGATAACGTCTGCAGGTGTTTGCTTTCACATCAAGCTCCACTTCTTCTTCAGAGTTTGGATCTCAAAGTTGATTTCGACGATGAGAATAGTGTGGATTACGATATTGGAATATTGCTGGGAGTTGCGTTTGGACTTCACGTGCGTGAACTGAAACTCGAAGTCAACTCTCGGAAAGATTACCCTCAGATATTTCACCCTCCGGGATATAACCGTGAGTACGTGTTCGGATTTCCTCGGAGCTTGTACAACTGCACAACACTAGAGACCTTGAAACTCAGTCGTGATGTTCTGATAGACATCCCGTCTCCGGTTTGTTTGAAGTCTCTCAGGACTCTTAAGACTTAACGGGGTGAGATACAAAGACGATGTGTCAGTTGTCAACCTTTTGTCCGGATGTTCTCATCTTGAGAATTTGGAGATTCACCTATACACACAGTCGGATGTGAAGACCTTCAATATTGATTTCCCCTACTTGCAGAGACTAATCATTTACAGCGTTGGGGAAGTGGTCTATGTGGTAAAGGCTCCTTCGTTGAAATACCTAAAGGTCGAAGGGCATATAGATTTTGATTCGATTCTGATTGGGAATACGCCTGAGCTGGAGGAGGCAGTTATTGACACCGCTTATACAGTCTATGATTACAATCTTGAATCTTTCACTTCGGTGAAACGCCTTTCTTTGTTAACAGCCGATAAGCTTTTGCTTGCAATTAGTTACTTATTATTGCTTTTTTGTATTTATGATATGTTAACAACTGCCTCGATGGATCATACGTAGATTACATTTCCTACGGGTATTATCTTCAGTCAGTTGGTGTATTTGGAGCTTTATACATATAAAGCCAATAAGTGGAATCTACTTATGCTCATGCTCGATGCTTCTCCTAAACTACAGATCCTCAAGCTCACCGGTGTAAGCATTGAAGTTTTTGGCTCAGTTTCGGAGTTTTTTTGATGATCTAATGTACGTTGTGTTTTCCACTCGTTAGTTTGGGCCACGCTATGAGGAAGAAGATGATGTGTCGAATCATGGGGAAGAAGATGATGATGTGGCCTGTGAGAAATGGAATCAACCGAAGAATGTTCCTGAATGTTTGTTGCTCTACCTCCATAATTTAGTGTGGGAGTTTTACGAAGGCCAACAAGAAGAGGAGAAGGAGGTGGCTAAGTACATTCTCAAGAATGCATGTTTTTTGAAAAAGGCTACTTTTGTAAGCCTGATGGGAAGTGTTGAGGAGTGTGAAAGTATGGTGAGGGCTTCGAGTTCATGCCAGCTTGTGTTCAAATGAAACTGGTGATCACATGTACGACGAGTCTTACAGTATTGTCAAGGTGAAGTTGGTTTGTGGAGATTTATTTTAGTTTCAGATGTTGAGTTACAACTTACAAGTATTGCGCTTTGTGTAACTGGTTCAAAATTATGAACTCTTGGACTAGGTATTGTCAAGGTGAAACAATCTTTGGGTTCGTGATTTTTCTTTTGTCTAGCCGTAGCTTGTTGCCATATTAAAGAGTAGATTCAGAAAGCGATTTGATGAATAAGAAGGGTAAAAATAGAGAGGCAATCAAAATTTCGATCTCTGGTTTAGCTGAGTTTGAGGTTGTAGCTGAGAGGCAATCACAATTTCTGACCCAACAGGTCTTTATTCAATGATCATATCAATGAGGATGTTGAATTTGAGCTGAAGAGAAAAAGACAAATCTGTTTACAATGTTTTAAACCCAATAATCGATTCTAAAGTCTTGCATATACATCAATCCCTTTTCTACACCATTGAGAAAAGCTTTGATTGGTCTTTAGGTCTTTGGCCGAAGGTACCAAACACAATTTGGTCACTCTCCATAACCTGGACCATACCCATAACCGGCAATTCATGTTGGTGGAAACTAAGAAACTCCAAAACCAAACCAAAAGTCATAAGACATGTATCTCGAAACTCCAAAACCAAACCAAAATAATTAATTGATAACCGTAAGGTCCCTAACCGTAACTAGAATAAAAGTGTTTGAGCTGAATATGTTTCTCATGTCATAAGCAATCGTTTAAGAGCTGCATTACATGAGTGACACTTATTTATAGATACCACCAAGAGGCAAGAGCTGAGGCTACACTTAAACCTAATGCCACACGCATCCATTCCATCTTCAATCATTGACAAGGCAGTAGTTCTATTTCCCTTGCGATCGAATCGAAGGATGTTCGTTTTTCTTCCGGTTTGTATTGGTTTACTTATAAAAAAGACGCTAGTGGCTGAATAATGAAAGCTCACCGATCCGTCGTCGTTTTAGTAGAAAACGATCCATTTCCTCTTTAATAAAAACCCTGATTTTGTTGGCTACTCACCGCCGTCAATTCTCACGGCGGTCGAACTAGGATCTCTGATTGGAATCAAGAGTTAGCTAATCTCTCCTCCCTCGCATTATATGTTTCACGATTTGAAAATCAATCAATGGGAAGCAAACGCCGGAGATCGGTAACAGCCGTGATTCTCATCTTCTGCGCCATCTCTTGCTTGAAATCTGTCTCATCTGGTCAGGTTAGTGATTTTGATTCGTGATTCCGCGAGATCGAAGTTCCATCAAAATCAACTAGGAAACCTGGCAAATGATTTTGATTGCAGGTTGGAACAAATTCCGATCATATTCCTCCGTTGTTGTGTATCCACGATCAATACATTATGCAGTCTTATTCCACTAGACACACTTGCTTAAACGACTCTGAGTTTCGAAACTATCTGCTTAGTCAACAATGTTCCCATAAAGATCCAAACATTGTTCCTCCTGTATCATCATTGCTACAAGGCACAAGAAACATAACTGGTCAAGGCTCACATCGTAATCTTCTCACATCCATCAATCTTCTTCGTCTTCCTCACTCACAACAATCTCATCTTAACGAGCTCGTGATTGTTGAACGCTTGCCTTTGGGAGTTTTCGCTGATCCTTTTGAGCTTCAGAGTCTCCAGCAACGAAGAGGTTAGCGAGATTCATAAGAAGATAAATCAGATTAAAAGCTTTTCTCTCTTTTTTATGGAGCTTGAATCTTTTTTGCAGCTTTCAAAGACGTGTCTGTGTTTGGAGACACGAATCTTGAGCTGCCTTCGTTCAGATCAAACAGGTCTGTCGTTGAGATTCATGTAGAAATCAGTTCTAGAGATTATGAGAATGGTGAAATCAGCTTGAACCTTCCTTTGCATGCTCGGTATCAGGTAATGATCAGAATCTTGCTTTGATCACAACAAGCATGGATCTTTAATTTCTATTTCTTCATCTGCAGTCTCTGGAAGAGAGTGGATACTCTAGAGTGGTGTTTGGAGAGCCAGACTTGTTCCTATGCTCGAGCTACGTACCAAACCAGGAGCAAGAACAGAGAACGTGTTTGGTTTTGTCGATAGGCGGATTCAAGACTGAAGAAGAAAGCAGATCTCTTGTCTGGGAAATCCCTGCCGGAATCAGAGATCATACCGAGTATGTTTCTGCTTTTACATTCGCAGCAGCAGTTTTATCAGCAATTTCGATCCTCTTAGCATCGGTTTTTAGCTCAAAGGTTGAATCTTGCAAGAACTCAAAGCAGTCATGACTCAGCTTTGGCTCAAACCTTTTTGTGACAGTCATGAGAGCTCTCTCTCTTGATGACCAAGTTTAACAGATTTTTAATTTTTAATCAGCTCCAATCAAAGGCAAATACCAAATTTCTTTGTTTCCTTTCAATCACATTTGAGGAGAAACACATGCAACAGAGAGTTTCACTCATCTCCAACAAGAAGTTTGCACAAAAAAAAAAAAAAGCCACACACAAACACTGTCTATTACATAACCAATAGACCCTCAAACCGAACCACACCAAACCAAACAAAACCAACCCAAACAAATTCAAAACCAACATCTAAGTGTTGTGCTCACATTATATGTTTTATATACCAAATAGCTCCATTCCACTCATTGAAGCTTAAACATTGATGAACGCGGCGGGATTCGACGAGCCTCAGGAATTGAGACGTTCTCTGTCGAAGCCCGTTTGGAGTGTTTTTAGAGATAAATCTGCGATTGATGGGATTGAAGCAGCGTTTCTAAATGCGATTGCACTTGGGAAGGTAGAAATCAGAACATATTTTCTCTCCACTTCGACCCCTGACCAATATTTGTCTCTGTTAAAGAAGATGAAACGAGGGTATGTTTCTTCTATCTCTGCTTATTTCTAACAACTGTTGTATGATTCCTTAAACTGTAAACCGCAAAACATCTTTTCTTGTTTGAATTTGAATTTGGGTTTTTTTTTTCCCCGTAGTGGTCAAAGTCTGAGAAATGAGGACAGAATCAGCAATTTGCCAGACGCTTTGCTTCTGGAAATATTGTCTTCCCTGCCAACAAAACTTGTCCTAGCCACTAGTGTCTTGTCCAAACGATGGCGCTCTCTCTGGAAGACGATGCCGAATCTTGCATTTACTTACAACGCTACAAATGATCTAAAGAGGTTTTCTGATAACGTCTGCAAGTGTTTGCTTTCACAACAGGCTCCAGTTCTCCAGAGTTTGCTTCTCAAAATTGATTTTGATGATGAGAGTAGTATAGATTACGATATTGGAATATTGCTGGGAGTTGCGTTTGGACTTCACGTGCGTGAACTTAATCTCGAAGTCAACTCTCGGAAAGTTTGCCCTCCGAGATTTCACCTTCCGAGATATCACCGTGAGAACTTGTTCGGATTTCCTCAGAGCTTGTATAACTGTGGAACACTAGAGACCTTGAAACTCAGTCATGACGTTCTCATAGATATCCCATTTCCGGTTTGTTTGAAGTCTCTCAGAACCCTACGACTTAACGGGGTGAGGTACAAAGACGATGAGTCAGTTGTCAACCTTTTAAAAGGATGCTCTCGTCTTGAGAATTTGGAGGTTAACCTACTCACACAATCGGATGTGAAGACCTTCACTATTGATTTCCCCTACTTGCAGAGACTAAACATTTACAGCGTTGGTGAAGTGCTCTATGTGGTAAAGGCTCCTTCTTTGAAATACCTAAAGGTTTCAGGGTTTATAGACTTTGATTCAATTCTGATTGGGAATACACCTGAGCTGGAGAAGGCAAATATTCAGATCGCTTATACAATCTACGATTACAATCTGGAATCCTTCACTTCGGTCAAACGCCTTTCTTTGTTAACACCTGAACCGGTAAGCTTTGCTTGCAGTTTGTTTGATCACTTACTTATTACTGTATTATTGCGTTGTTTCTATCACTGAACTGCTTCGTGTATATATATATATATGTAGATTACATTTCCTATCGGTAGTATCTTCTACAGGCTCGTACATTTGGAGCTAGATACGTATAATGCCGAGTGGTGGAAACTAGTTATGCTCATGCTCGATGCTTCTCCTAAACTACAGGCCCTCAAGCTCACTGGTGTAAGCATTGCAAGTTTCATCTTACATAAAAACTTATGTCTGTCTCAGTTTTGGTTTTTTTTTTTTATGTACATTGTGTTTTCCACTCGTTAGTTTGGGCCACGCTCTGAGGAAGAAGATGATGTGTCGGATCATGGGGAAGAAGATGATGTGGCCTATGAGAAATGGAGTCAACCGAAGAATGTTCCTGTATGTTTGTTGCTCCACCTCCAGACATTAGTGTGGGAATCTTACGAAAGCCAGCGGGAAGAGGATAAAGAGGTGGCCAAGTACATTCTCAGGAACGCAAGCCATTTGAAAGAGGCAACTTTTATAAGCGTGATGGGAAGTGTTGGAGAGTGTGAAAGTATGGTCAGGGGATCGAGTTCATGTCAGCTTGTGTTCAAATGAAACTGGTGATCACATGTACGAGTCTTACAATAGTATTTCGGTTTGTGAAGAATTATTTTGGTTTCAGATGTTGAGTTTTAACTGGTTCAAAAGTATGAATAGGTATTGTCAAGGTGATGTATTCTTGGGTTTATGTTTGTTTCTTTCTAGCCGTAGCTTGTTACCATTTTCAAGAATATATTCAGAAAGCGGGTTGATGTATAGCAAAACATGTGTAGGTGATAAGTGATAACTAAGGATGGTAAAAACAGAGAGGCAATCAGAATTTCTGAACAAACTAGACCTAAGATCTCTGGTTTAGCTGAGAGTTTGAGGTGGTAAACATATTTGTTATAACCGGATTCAATGATGATTTAGCTGTTTCTCTTAGTTATTTTGCTATGAATCTCTTCCGCACATAAGTCAAAATCTGTTGCTACAAAAAGTCAACTTCATGATTAACATTCTCTTCATGAAACCAGACATGTACCTTGAATAGCCTAACCCGGAGCTTGGAGCCACAAATGTTTCGTTTAGGCTAGCACAGCACTAATTTATATATTTGGAGTCTCCCTCTGTTGTTGTGTGACATGTAACTTTTACTATGTCGTTACCTTTTTTGAAAGACCATTCAACATTTGGTGACTGCTTGGTTTAGTTTGACGTCGTAACATAAATATACTTAAAGATGTTTCAATCCATAGTGACTACTTTCTTTTAGTTACAGCAAACCAATCGCTTCTTCCAGAAGGATGTCAGAATTTGTTCATACAAAAGTTGACTATCATTCATTCCTCCATGGAAAACAGACGTGTGTCTTCAAACTCCAAAACCAAACCAAAAGAATTAATTGATAAATTTAACTGTAATAACCGAACCGAAGGATGTTCGTTTATCTTTCGGTTTGTATTGGTTTACGTTTTAAAAAAAACGCCAGTTGGCTGAATACTCACCGATCCGTCGTCGTTTTAGTTGTGTTCATTTCCGCATTTGTTAAAACGATCCATTTCCGACTCCGCTTGCTCCTCTTTAACAAAACCCTGATTTTGTTGGCTCCTCACCGCCGTCTGTTCTCACGGTGGTCGAACTTGGATCTCTGCTAACTTCTTCTTCCCCCTACCCCAGGAATTGAGTCTTTCTCTGTCCGTTAACACTTTTCTTTTGGGGATAAATCTGCGGTTGAGGAGTTGAAACAGCGTTTCTAAATGTGATAGGCACTCCGGAATACATTTTTTTCACTGCGATTCATGACCAATCTGTCAAAGAAGATGAAACGAGGGTAGGAATCTTCTACCTCTGCTTATTTCTAAGAACATGTCCATGTGATTTCTTAAACTGTAAGCTCCTAAACATCTCATGTTCCTTTGTTGTTTTTCTTTCACAGTGGTCAAAGTTTGAGAAATGAAGACAGAATCAGCAATTTGCCGGACGCATTGCTTGTGCAAATATTGTCTTCCCTCCCAACAAAAGCTGTGATATCCACTGGTGTTTTGTCTAAACGATGGCGCTCTCTCTGGAAGACGATGCCTAACCTTGCATTTACTTACAATGCAACGAATGATCTTGAGAGGTTTTCAAGCAACGTCTGCAGGTGTTTGCTTTCACATCAGGCTCCGGTTCTTCAGAGTTTGCTTCTCAACATTTATTGTGATGACGGAATTAGTGTGGATTGTGATATTGGAATATTGCTGGGAGTTGCGTTTGGCCTGCATGTGCGTGAATTGGAACTCCAAGTTCGCCCTCGGGAATTATACTCTAGGAGGTTGTTCAGATATCCTACAAGCTTGTATAACTGTGGAACACTAGAGACCTTGAAACTCAGTCATCATGTTCTGATAGATATCCCATTTCCGGTTTTTTTAAAGTCTCTTAGAACTCTACGACTTAGTGGGGTGAGATACAAAGACGATGATTCAGTTGTCAACCTTTTATCTGGTTGTTCTCGTCTCCAAAATCTGGAGGTTGTCCAATGTAGACAATCGGATGTGAAGACCTTCGCTATTGATGTCCCGTCCTTGCAGAGACTAATAATTAGGAACACTCGTGAAGTGGTCTATGTGATAAAGGCTCCTTCGTTGAAATACTTGGAGGTTGTAGGGCGTATTGCCTTTGGTTCTATTCTGATTGGGAATACACCTGAGCTGGAGGAGGCAGTTATTGCCATCTCTGGGATAATCAGTGACTACATTATGAGATCCCTCACTCCAGCCAAACGCCTTTTCTTGAGCTCATCCGATCCGGTAAGCTTTGCTTGCAGTTGCAGTTGCAGTTAGTTGATGATAACTTACTTATTATTCCCTTGTTTCTCTATGACTCTATGATTAATACTGCCTCTCAATCATACGTAGATTACTTATCCTACTGATAGCATCTTCTATCGGCTCGTAGATTTTGAGCTACAAACATGCAACGCCGAGTGGGGGAATCTACTTATGCTCATGCTCGATGCTTCTCCTAAATTACAAGCTCTCAAGCTCACCGGTGTAAGCATTGCAGTTTGCAAGTTTATCTTACATAAAAACTATTTTCTGGCTCACTTTCGGATTTTTGTTTTTGATGATCTAATTAATTTTTCATCTAATGTATATTGTGTTTCCCCCCCCACGTTAGTTTCCGCCATGCTCTAAGGAAAAAGATGATGTGGCCTGTGAGAAATGGAATCAACCGAAGAATGTCCCTGAATGTTTGTTGCTCCACCTCCAGACATTAGTGTGGGAATCTTACAAAGGCCAACGGGAAGAGGAGAAAGAGGTGGCCAAATACATCCTCAGGAACGCGAATCATTTGAAAAAGGCAACTTTTATAAGACTTTTTGCAAGTGTTGGAGAGTTAGAAAGTATGCTCAAGGCTTCGAATTCGTGCCAGCTTGTGTTCAAATGAAACTGGTGATCACACGAGTCTTACAACTATTATTACCTTCACTCGGTTTGTGAAATTTTATTTTGACTTCAGATGTTGAGTTACAACTTACAAGTATGGCGTTGTGTCTAAGTGGTTCAACATTATGATATTTTTAGGTATTGTCAAGGTGATACAATCTTGGGTTTGTGGGTTTTTTCTTCTTTTCTAATCTAGCTGTAGCTTGTTGCCATTTTGAAGAATAAATTCAGAAAACGACTTGATGGCAAAACATATAAATGACTACTAAGAAATGAATAATGGTAAAGACAGAGAGGCAATCAAAATTTCAGACCAAACTAGACCCATGATTTTTTGTTTAGCTGAGAGTTTAAGGTGGTATACATACTTGTTTCCAAGTTGATTTAGCTTGGTTCTCTACTTCTTTGGCAATGACTCTCTTCCACAAAAATCAAGTTAGAAAAGCCAATTTCTTGATTAATTACTCTTTCTATGAAACCAGACATGTATTTTGAATACCCACCTACACCAATGACTCTCTTCCGCATATGTTTTCTTTGAGCACAACACTAATTCAGTTATTTGAGAAACAATAATTTTCCCTAAACAAGTATTTTTCCTACTCTCGTCTAGTACATTGGAATTTATAGCTAAAGCCTTGAATGGATATGAATATTTTTTAATAAAAAATTTGGCTTTTAAAATTTTTGTTCTAAAAAGGGTGATTAGTAAATTGCTGGAGATAGTGAATAGAAGTGTATTTTACACACTTAAATTTTCCAGTGAGGTCAAAAAAAATTTCAAGTTAAATTTTCAAGTACAACAACACGGTCAGGCACTCAGGCTATTCCTCCTCCTTCTCCGAACCCTTAACATCCGCCGAACAAATCTAACGTTCTTTTTCGTTCCAGTTTCTTCTATCTTCAGTCTTTCTCTCTCCCGCCGCCGACTTCGACCGGTGGTGGTTAATTTCGTTGCAACATTTCCACCGGTGAAAGCGGGCAGCTGGAGGAATTAGATCTTTCTCCCCCAAGATCTAGTGTTCTGAGCGATTGGTCGCGTCTGCGTTTTTCTTACTCGGGAAAGGCAGAAATCAGAGATCTTTGCACTTCAATTGTTCTCCGCCAAAACACAATGAAACGATGGTAAGTTTCTCTGCTTATGTGTATTTTTGATTTCCCCCTTTATCCCTTTTATGAACCTTTCTATGGTTTTCTTAATTGTATAAGCTCCACAACTCAACTTATGTTCTTCTGATTCTTGGTTTCTCTTTTTTTTTTTTTTTTTTTGGGGTGTTTGAAAGTCTGAGAAATGGAAGGTCTTGTGAATACCGAGGACAGGATCAGTCACTTGCCTGAAGCTCTGCTTCTGCAAATATTGTCTTTACTTCCAACTAAAGATGTCGTAGCCACTAGTGTTCTGTCTAAGCAATGGAGGTCTGTTTGGAAAATGGTGCCTAAACTCAAGTTTGATTATAAAAGCAATCGGAGTAAGCACGAGACATTTTCAGGGATTGTCTGTAGGCTTTTGCTTTCCCACAAAGCTCCGGTTTTAGAGAGTTTGCATATCAATTTCAGTCCAGACGATATTGATGCTGCGGAGATTGGAATGTGGATTGGAATCGCATACGCAAGCCAAGTGCGTGAGCTTGTGCTCGATGTTTACTCTGACAAAGGGTCGTCCTTCAAATTTCCTCCAAGATTGTATAACTGCGAAACACTAGAGACCTTTGACACTCAAGACTTGGGTCCTTGTACATGTCCCTTCTCAGGCTTGCCTCAAGTCCCTTAAAACGCTGGATCTTTACGTCGACTTCGAAGACGATGCATCGGTTGTTAACCTTTTATCTGGCTGCCCTAAGCTTGAAAATTTAGTAATGGATCGCGGAACTCAACTGGATGTGGAGACTTTCACTATCGCAGTTCCATCTTTACAGAGACTAACTATTTATGATTACCGTGTGTGGGACAAGAGGTTGGGGGCTATGTATAAATACTCCTTCTTTAAAATACTTGGAGATTGGCTGGTTAAGATCTTATAAGTTCTGTCTGATTGAGAATGTACCGGAGCTGGTGGATGCCAAAATTATGAGTTTCTCTGACATAATGAACGAGAACATATTGAGATCTCTCACTTCAGCCAAACGCCTTTGCTTGGATTTGTCACCTTGAGGTAAAGTGTTCTTGCAGTGATTGAGTTACATTATTTGTTTCTGTACTGATATTTTATATATATAAATGCAGATTACATTTCCTACGGTAGTATCTTCTAGTCGTTGGTATATGGAGCTAGTACACATAAAGCCGAGTGGTGGAATCTACTTGTGCTCATGCTCAATGCTTCTCCTAAATTACAAGTCCTCAAGCTCATCGGTGTAAGCATTGCAAGTTCATCTTTCAGCAGTTTTTGCAAATTAAATCGGTTTTTATATTTAATGATCTAATTCTAATGTATATGTACATTTTGTTGCTTCCCCATTGGTCTTCAGCGATTTGAAAAAGATGGTGTGAAATGGAGTCAACCGAAGAATGTGAGATGGCGAATCACGGCGAAAAAGATGATGTGGCCTGTGAGAAATGGAATCAACCGAAGAATGTTCCTGAATGTTTGTTGCTCCACCTCCATAATTTAGTGTGGGAATGTTACAGAGGCCGACGGGAAGAGGATAAAGAGGTGGCCAGATACATCTTCAGGAACGCAAGTCATTTGAAAAGGGCAACTTTTATCAGCCTGATGGGAAGTGTTGGAGAGTTAGAAAATATGGTGAGGGCTTCGAGTTCATGCCAGCTTGTGTTCAAATGAAACTGGTGATCACATGTACCACGACGAGTCTTACAGTTATTATTACCTTCACTCGGTTTGTGACATTTTAATTTGGCTTCAGTTACAACTTATAAGTATGGCGCTGTGTTTAAGTGGTTCAAAGTTATGATGTTTAGGTATTTGTCAAGGTGATACAATCTTGGGTTTGTGGTTTTTTTTTTTTTGGTCTTTTCTAATCTAGCCGTAGCTTGTTGCCATTTTGAAGAATTATTTCAGAAAACGACTTGATGGATGGCAAAACATATGGGTGACCAATAGGAATGGTAAAAACAGAGAGGCAATAAAAATTTCTGATCAAACTTTTTGTAAACTAAGATTTTTGATTTAGCTCAGAGTTTAAGGTGGTAAACATGCTTGTTTCCAAGTTGATATAGCGTGGTTCTCTTACTTCTTTTGCAAGAAATCTCTTCCACAAAAATCAAGTTAGAAAAGCCAATTTCATGATTAATCTACTCTTTCTGTGAAACCAGATATGGATTTTGATTAGCCTAATAGTGCTTGAAGCCGCATACGTTTTCTTTTAGCACAACACTAATTTATGCACTGAGAAACAATATTTTTCTTTGAGCACAACGCTAATACATTGGAATCTCTAGCTAAAGCCTCAAATGCATATGAATATTATTTTTTTAAAAAAATTGGCTATTGTTGGAGTTTCTAAAAGTAAATAGAAGTGTATTTTTTTACACACTATTCCTACATCTCCGAAACCCTAACATCCACCGAACCCTGTTCTTTCTCTCTACCGTCGCCTATTTCGACCGGTGCTGATTAACAATACATTTCCACCGGTGAAAGCGGCCGCAGGAGGATTAGATCTTTCTCTAACCAAGAGCTAGCCTTCTGAGCGATTGGTCACGTCTGCGTTGAGAGTGCTCAAAACAACGATTTTACTTTCACTCGGGAAAGGCATAAATCAAAGATCTTTGCACTTCAATTGTTCTCTGTCATAACAAAATGAAACGATGGTATGTTTCTTATGTGTATTTTCATTTCCCTCTTTATCCCTTTTATGAATGTCTCTATGGTTTTCTTCAATGTGCAAGCTCCATAACCCAACTTATATTATGTTCTTCTGATTTTTGATTTCTTCTTTTTTGTTTGGGTGTTTGAAAGTCTGAGAAATGTAGGTCTTGTGAGCACTGAGGACAGGATCAGTCACTTGCCTGAAGCTCTGATTCTGCATATATTATCATTACCTACAACTAAAGATGTCGTAGCCACTAGTGTTTTGTCTAAACAATGGAGGTCTCTTTGGAAAACGGTGCCTAGTCTCTATTTTGATCATTACAGCGATGAGAGTGAACAGGAGACATTTTCAGAGATTGTTTGCAGGCTTCTTCTTTACCACAAAGCTCCCTTTCTAGAGACTCTGCATATTAATTTTAGACTAGACGGCTGTGATGCTATGGATATTGGAATGTGGACTGGAATCGCATACGCACACCATTTGCGTAAGCTGTCACTCAATGTTGAATCTAAAACAGAGTCGTTCAAGTTTCCTAGAAGCTTGTATAACTGCGAAACGCTGGAGACCTTGATACTCGGCGCTTGGATCCTTGTAGATGTCCCTTCTCAGGCTTGTCTCAAGTCACTTAAAACGCTGCATCTATACTCTGTGGACTACAAAGACATGGCATCGGTTCGTAACCTTTTATCCGGTTGCCCTAATCTTGAAGAGTTGGTAGTGTTTCGAGATCAACCGGATGTGGAGATTTTCTCAATCGCAGCTCCATCTTTAAAGAGACTAACGATTCAAGATGAGAATGATTGGAAAGAGTTTGGGGGCTATGCCATAGATGCTCCTTCTTTGGAATACTTGAACATTGAAGGGTTTAAGGCGCTTGAGTTTTGTCTGTTTGAGAATGAACCGAAGTTGGTGGAGGCAAATATTGCTAATGTCTCTAAAATAATCGAAGAAAACATTTTGGGATCACTCATTTCAGTCATACGTCTTTCCTTGGATTTGTCACCTTTGGAGGTAACGTTTTCTTGCAATTGACTTGTTGTTATTACATTGTTTCTATACTAATATTGGCTCATCATGTATATATCTAGATTACATTTCCTACGGGTAGTTTCTTCTATCGGTTAGTGTATTTGGAGCTACGTGCACATAAAGCCGAGTGGTGGAATCTACTTGTGCTCATGCTCAATGCTTCTCCTAAATTACAAGTCCTCAAGCTCATCGGTGTAAGCATTACAAGTCCTCATGCTCAATGCTTTTATAGATTTAGTGATCTAATGTACATTGTGTATCTCTCCCTCATTGGTCTTCAGCAATACTGGTCTCAAGTTGGAAAAGGTAATGGTGTGTCGTCTGGGAAATGGAGTCAACCGGAGAATGTTCCTGAATGTTTGTTGCTTCATCTCGAGACGTTTGTGTGGAAAGCTTATAAGCAACGTTTGAAACAGGAGAAAGAGGTGGCGAAATACATCCTAAGAAAGAGGTGGCGAAATACATCGTTTGAAGAAAGCGAGTTTCTCCACAAATCCATATGAAGAGAGCGTATTCAATCAAGAGATGGTGAAGGAATTGGAAAGTGTGGTTAGAGCTTCGAATTCATACCAGCTTGTGTTCCAAGGCACAGAAAATAGAAACTATGTTGTATGTTGAAATCAGAGATTATTTACAGGCTTTTGCTTTCCCACAAAGCTCCGGTTTAAGAGAGTTTGCATATCAATTTCAATCCAGACTATATCGATGCTGCGGAGATTGGAATGTGGATTGGAATCGCATACGCACGCCAAGTGCGTGAGCTGCTACTCGATGTTTACTCTGACAAAGAGTCGTCCTTCATAGAATCATAGGACCGAAGATCGTTGGACCGAGCTGTTCTAGAAGAGAGAGTTTGAAGTTGTTTAAATGGTTTGGAGTTGGAGATGATGGCTTGATGATGTCTCCCGACATCACACTTTTTTGGTGAAACCTTCTGAAGAAAACCGACCAAGAGTCACTGCAGAGAGTCAAACTTTAAATTTTATTTTACAGTAGACTTAGATCAGATTCTTAAGTTTCCATCTACACTTTAAAGCAAAAATATCAGATCTCATAAACCCTAATACAAATTTGATTGAAGACGTATAGTGTACAACTCCTAAGATCATCTCACCACGCATAAGAATAACTCTAAGTGAAATTCTCTTATCACTAGATCTCGATTTGATTCATATAACCATAACGCAGATACAAAAATGTAGTAGCTTTTTCATCAAGATTTGAAGTCAAAATATAGGGTTTTTGTTACAGAATAAGAGAAGAAGGGTTTACTTGGAGAAGAAGCTATAATCTTTAATTGTGGGAAATGACTTGTGCTCTTCTTGAAACCGCACCTTGTGCGTCTGCCATTCTAATTCATAAGCTCATGTTCATCACAGGCTTGCGGGAGTGGTTCTCTGTGCATCCAATCAGGATCCCTGTTATGGTGAATATGGCATCTTCTTCGTTAGCCATGGGTAAAGGTGGGAAGCATCAGCGTAAGTCTTCCCTTTGTATTGACCAAGCAAATGTGGCCAGCAGAAACTCTGTGCTAATGGATGAAGACTGGGACGATGATGACGATGATGCACATTTACTTATCATTTGGTTAGACGCAAAGGCTGTGCTGCTGGGAAGCATCTAATGGATCATGTGGTTAGACGCATCTAATGGATCATGTGGTTAGACGCAAGAGCTGTGCTGCACAAGTAAGAGAGACAATCACCTTAGTTAGTCTTAAGGGAGATATTATATGTATATCCCATCTTTGAGGTATATTCTTCATCACTTGATAATTTGTTCAGGTTGCTGCATAGAAGGGTCCTGATATACTACTACCCCTGTTTTCTATTGTGTCCCACTTCTCTTTATTTCAGTTCGATTTTATTAATAATTTCGATTCGTTGGATCCCTTAGTAAGTTAGTCCCGTTTAGCAATAATCAACAGTTACTAGCTTATAGAGAGGTCCATGAGTTTCTAAATCACTCGAGTACCATGACTATTTTCATTATTGGCTAAGTTAATACGTAATTTAGAGGAAATTAAAGAACAAGTAATTAAATTGAACACAAGTGGCATGACTAGCATCAACATTATTATTATCTCTTAAAAATACAAGAGTTTCTGATGAAATAAAAGATCAAAACTTAAAAGTAAAAAATAATAATCAATATTTTAAAGACTCATAAAACTCATATTAAAGTTAAAAAAAAAAAACAGTACTAAAATAAAACCCTTTAAATAAATAATAGAAAAATTCTTTGGTAATTGAGAAGACGACTAATATTGGACTATCTTGTGGAGCAAAAACCTCTCATAACTTTGATCCCACATGAGTCCAATTTCGTCGCCTGTTTGGTAACCATTATCTCTAGCAAAAACGCCCCATCCTCCCTTCAAAAAGTATCTGCCGTCCCAGAGTTTAACTAAGTTCCATGTGTAGTCATCAGCTTGATGACCTTCCTCTATAACATGGACCTTCACTTCAACACCTTCTGTTGTTTCCATCTGCTCGACCATAGACTGTCTCATCTGCCGAGTTATAGAAGCCATTCCTACTTGCGATAGAGAAAGTTTACCAAAAGTCGAAGTATCAGAATCGGTTAACTTCTTTTTTATAACCCATGGATCATACTGAGATAACCTCAAATTTAAATCCAACCCTTGATTCATCTTTTTTAAAGTGTGAAAGATGATGATAGCTAATATGAATATTTAGATTGAAAAATTAAGCTCATTCACTTATATTTATATAGCTTTCAATGAAATAAGATTTCCCTTTTTTCTATTGTTACAATGTAGTACTTTTCATGTTAAGAATATTTTTTTTTTGTCAACTTACTACAAATATTTTAAATATTTTTGTCAACATATACAATTCTTTTTCTGGTTTAATAGGAAAAATTACATCTTTATATAGGAAACTGTAGTTCATTAGACTTTACATTTTACTTATTTTGATTCAAGAGATCAAACCAATCGGCTTCTTCTTTCTCACGTTAACCACATAATAGAAAACCCTGAGAAGACCACCATTAATGTGTGAGATATCAGTGACCAAACCGCTTATCCGTTCGCAAGATTGAAATCCGAGAATTGCCGTCCCTTCTCTTCTTCTCCTCTATTACCACAGGGCATGCTCTTTTGCCATTGTTGTGTACATTTTTGATTCAACAAGTACTGTAAAACAAGTAAAAGGAATTTGTTGTTTTGGTCTTTTGGAACAACATTTTTCTGCTCAAGAAAAGCCATCCAAGAGAGGAAGAAGAAACCTGTTGTAACAGAGCTTTTTAACATGACAAAATCCAAACATTCTTGCACGAAAATGCCAATAGATCCTCTGTAACACTCAAGGACAAAAGTTTTGTAACCAGATTGAGATCATCTTTTCATATTCAAGCAATAAGAGTAAGCACGAGACAATTTAAGGATTGTCTGTAGGCTTTTGCTTTCCCACAAAGCTCCGGTTTTAGAGAGTTTGCATATCAATTTCAATCCAGACGGCTTTTCTTGGATTTGTCACCCTTGGAGGTAAAGGTTTTCTTGCAGTAACTTGTTGTTATTACACTTTTGTTTTGTTTTGTTTCTGTACTGATATAGATATTGCCTCATTTATATATAAATGCAGATTATTTCCTACGGGTATTATCTTCAATCAGTTGTTATATCTAGAGCTACATGCACATAAAGCCAAGCGGTGGAATCTACTTGTGCTCATGCTCGATGCTTCTCCTAAATTACAATTTACAAGTCCTCAAGCTCATCGGTGTAAGCATTTCAAGTTCATCTTTCAGCAGTTTTTGCAAATCGGTTTAATGATCTAATATATATGTAAATTCTAACATTTCTTCTCATATAACTCAATTAAGAGCTATCAACAACCATCTCTGTTTGGCCCGGTCGGGCAATCTCCATTCATATCGTAGACATTTATTGTTCAAGTCTATCAAATCTATCAATACAATAAACAACCATGAAAATGGACTATCCATAAACCAAAAAAAAAAAAAAAAACTGATTTTCGATCATAAAATTGACTGTTCATAAAGTCGACTCGGACCAACAACCCATAGGGCTCTTGTGCATTTTGACAACTCTATCTGCTCGGACCTAATAACATTTTTTATTTAATGAAACAAAAAGAGTTTTTGTTTTCTTTTGTCTTTTTGAGAGAAAAAGAGAGACTCTGGTTTCCTGTGAAAAAGCACCAAGCGGTGAATGTGAGCCGTGAGGCTCGTGAATCGTGATTCGTAATAAGTGTAGCCTATGATCAATGTAATTTTTTTGTTTGTCTTAACCAAGGCATTGTCACTCTATATTGAACACTTGATCATACTTGAGAACCCAAAACCCACACTTGATCATACTTTTTCAATAACTCTATTGCGTTAATTCTCTCGCCAAATACATTTGAAGAGGCTTTGAACATCATCTATTACAAGGAATCTTGTTGCATGCTTAAATGTCTTTCTAGTTTTGCATTGTATATGACCATTGCACATTACCGGACAAGTAACACATGTGCAATCGCTATATAAATTGAAAGTTTTTACACTTGATATTTGATAATAAGAAAATGACAATAAATTTCTTTTTCCAAGGAAGCAAGATAGCAACTTTCAGATTTTTAATTTTATGCTATCTAATTACAAGATTAACTCCAAAAAAGCACATAAAATGATGGTAATCAAACCATTTACAACTGAGAAAAAAAGGGTGAAAAAGCAAAAAAGTGGGAAGAAATTAACAAGAAAGTATAACCAACGTATCGGTGAACATTAAGCTAGAGAAGGTGAAGCCACACGGGATTCATCTCACCTAAACCTCTCCGATCCCAAAATCGCAAGAAAATGCACACGTCACTCTTCTTTACAAAGGCTATATAAACACTAGATTAGCAACAATGTTACATACAACACAAACACAAACAAAAACATCAATAGATTAACCATGAAGCTTCTAGGGCTCACCTTGGTTTTTCTATTAGCTGTGGCGAACTGCAAAGGTGAGATTATCTGCGAAGAGACTAATCCGCCATTCAAGTGTAACCAAACTGCTCGTTTGAACAGTGGAAATTTCGCTGATGACTTCATCTTCGGTGTTGCATCTTCTGCTTATCAGGCATGTAAACAGATCACACACTGTGTCGCCACTTAAATTTCCCAATGTTTGACGCATAAAACCATTCAAAAACACAAAAATCCAACGTTGCATGGTTGTCTCTTTTCGTTTCAGATCGAAGGAGGTAGAGGTCGCGGTCTTAACGTTTGGGATGGCTTCACTCACCGATTCCCAGGTTTGTCGTTCGCATGCATGCATGGTTGCTAACTTGGAAGGCTATATAGGCTTATATATATAAGAGGAGTGTCGGTTGTATGTCTCTATATATATCAATGACTACATATTAATGTTCTTTGTATGCTATCAGAGAAAGGAGGAGCCGATTTGGGGAATGGAGACACTACCTGTGACGCGTATCGGACTTGGCAGAAAGATGTAGATGTGATGGCCGAACTCGGAGTTAAAGGCTACAGATTCTCATTTGCGTGGTCAAGAATCCTTCCAAGTATGTAAACATTCTTAAGATCCATATGTATATCCGAGTGTGAATTGTTTGAAAGAATAAAATAAACGAACAACATATATATATATGAGCAGGAGGAAAGAGGAGTAGGGGAGTGAACGAAGATGGTATTAAATACTACAGCGATCTCATAGATGCACTCCTCGAGAAGGGCATAACGCCTTTCGTTACCATCTACCACTGGGACCTTCCTCAGTGTCTGCAAGATGAGTATGAAGGGTTCTTAAGCCGAGAGATCATGTAAGTTGTTGCTTGCATATCAAGAAATCATAAGATGAGAACATATACATATATATATATAAAGATTTTGTTCTTGGATTCTATAATAATATAATATATATATGCACGCACAGAGAGGATTTCAAGGAGTACGCGGATCTATGTTTCGAGAGATTTGGTGATAGGGTAAAGAACTGGATCACGATCAACCAGCTCTTCACGGTGCCTACGAGAGGGTATGCATTGGGAACAGATGCACCAGGTCGATGTTCTAAATGGGTTAGTGAAACATGTCCCGGCGGAGATTCCGCAACAGAGCCCTACCTCGTTGCACATCACCAGCTTCTTGCTCATGCCGCCGCCGTCGATGTGTACAGGAGAAACTACAAGGTAATAATTAAGTTAATTGTAATCTAACATATATGCATGCATTGTGTGACTCTAATTAATTTAACCAATATATATCATTGTGTGGCCACATGCAGTACCAAGGAGGGAAGATTGGACCAGTGATGATAACTAGATGGTTTCTACCATATGATGACACTCAAGCGAGCAAAGATGCAGTTTGGAGAAGCAAAGAATTCTTCTTCGGATGGTATATATATTTTTTATCCAGAATAATGAAACATATATATATATATTTTTTTTAACATTACTATTACTATGTGTAACGAGAAATATGTATTATGTACATAATATATCAGGTACATGGAGCCACTAACAAAAGGTAGATACCCAGACATCATGAGGCAATATGTGGGTAGTCGACTTCCCAACTTCACGGAAGCAGAAGCCAGACTCGTAAAGGGTTCATATGATTTTCTTGGTCTCAACTATTACGTCACTCAATACGCCCAAAAAGCTGACCAAGCTCCTCCGGAAAGACTTACTGCCATGACGGACTCACGTGCAAAGCTCACAAGTACGGACAACTCTATATCCTCTTAGTTCTTCTGCGTTTGATCCTTTTGTGACCATCAATTAAATTTGATCCTCTCTTTTGTGTTTATAGGTACTAATATAAGTAAAATTCCCCCTGGTCCACCGGTATGCATAGTTTTTTATTTAATTCATTTTTGTTTTTGTTTTTGAATTGAATTGAATGTAAGCAACATATATAACACGGATAATTCTTTCGGTTCCCTTTCTCAGTTCGGTGCAGGAGGAGGCTATTACTATCCAAGAGGCATGTTAGAAGTAATGAAGTACTTCAAAGAAAGATACGGTGACCCTTTAATCTATGTCACCGAGAACGGTGAGTTCTACTTACTACTCATCTCTTTCATCTAGGTCTAGCTATACATGTTAAGTACGTAATTTTTCCAAGAAACCATGATGACTCAAATATTTTTGAATTGTTCATGTTATGATGGTTTTATTAGGAGTTAGTTCCACCGGAGGTGACACACCCTTTAACGAGAGTATGGCCGATTACCCCAGGATTGATTATCTTTGCAGTCATCTATGTTTTCTCCGCAAGGCCATCGAGTGAGTGGATGCTTCATACTCGTCTTTTCTTTTCTTTTTTGTATATAAAATATCATCAGTCTCATGCCTTTTTTTAATTTAATAAGTGATTGTTGCTCCTGTTTTTTGTTTTAGCGAGTTTAAAGTGAGGGTGAAAGGATACTTTGCATGGTCTCTTGGGGATAATTATGAATTCTGCAATGGCTTTACCGTCAGATTCGGACTCAGTTACGTTGATTTCAAAAATGTTACTGGTGACAGAGACCTCAAACAATCTGGCCTATGGTACCAGAGGTTCCTAAAGGCTGGCAAGAACCCTGTGAAGCAAGATCTCCTCCGCTCAAGCCTCTACTTCGAGAAGAATCAGAAGCTCGCAGATGCATGAGATTTAGACCCAAAACCACATCAAGATCATCTTGATGTCTCCTCTTTCTACTTGCTCCATAATAAAAAAAATATTAAATAAAGGAGCTTCTTCTTATACCTACTGTATTAAATATAATTTCCAATAAATACAAGATGATCATTATGAATAAATGCTTTTGTTTACTATACTTTTATGTCATGGACAATTAAACATTTTGTATATTGTGTAAAAGATGCAGAAACTTTACACCATAACCGAAGAAGACGTGAAGAAGATTCATGCAATAGACCTCACAAAGACGTGATGGTGATCAAAGGAAATCACCAAAGGAAACGTATAGGCTATAAAGAAGAAGGGAAAAAAAAAGGAAGATTACTTATTTAGCATAGATTCATAGATTTATTACTAGATTAGCTCTTATTTTATTTTAATTACTGATTAAATTTTCATACATAAATTACCCTTAAAACCTTTGTTATCAAAAATTTAATTACAAAAATGCCATTATTATTATTTTCCACGCCAGCAAAAAATTGCGCAATAATTACATAATTGCCATTGTACTCGAAAAGTCTGTCAATTAAATTTAAAACTGTGAGACTAATAATGACAGACTTAAATCGATAAACAGATTTATTTTCTATGACAGATTTTTTTCACAGACTTATTGTAACTTTCACAGACTTATCTATAGCTACATATTTATATCCTTAAATCTGTCACATGTAACAACAGTTTTATTTTGTCTCATAGATTTATTTCAAATGACAGACTTGTGCCATAAGTCTATTTCATGAATCAACAGTTTACGAACTTTACCCGATTTATTACATAGACTTATTGTGTTTGACCTCAGATTTATTTATTTCTTGACAGACTTGATTTCCAGTGACAGATTAAAACTACAGACTTATTATGTACGACAGCCTTAGTCACAACAGATTTATATTTTGTTGTCTCTAATGATCACAGGTTTAGTCTAAATTTGTATTGGTCTGTCACCATTGATAGACTTATTTCTCTTCAAAACTTAATTACTAGATAAGCATCAATGTATTAGCAGATTTATTTTACGTTTTGACAGACTTTTTATTTCTTTAACCGTTTGTTTTCTTTGATGACAGCCTTATTCACATAAATCCTTATAGCAGACTTTTTGAACTAACAGACTTATGGAACAATGTTATGACAGATAAACAGAGTTAAAAGTAATATGTAATGTTTTGATGACGTAGTTACAAATTAGTTGACATGGCAAATCCTATAATGCCAAATGGTGCTGCTTTGCCCATTCCAGAGCATGTCGTCAAGAAGGTGTGCTTACCTCCTTTAGTACAACAACTTCTTGGAAAACATGAGAATTCAAGAATCAAATCAGTATTAGAGAAAGCATGCGGAGAAAAGCGCCCTAAAAAAGAATACACATGTTCTCATGTCATGAACTCGGGCGTAATTGTAAGACATGTAAAACTCTTATTTAAGTAATTGTTGCTGTACTTATCTATTGTTATTCTTCATTTCATGGTTTCTTTATTCTAGGCTACGAGTTTTGTATTTGTTTCTTTGGTTTTTCTGACACGTTCTTTTTGTTTTTTACTTTGGCGTTGAATCCTACGTTGTTGCATTGTTTTCTTACTTTGGCTTTGAGTCCTACGTTATTTCATGGTTGCTTTATCTCAGCAAACAAGATGCTTCCGGAAGCTAAAATAAAAAGAACATAAACTTGTAGTTTATACTTTAAAAATATTAACAGCAAAAAAACTTGATAAGCTACATGCTAAAAAACTTAGGTAATCAATTCAGCTTAAGCTACTTAAAAAATTAGCTAACACCAGAAGGTGAATAGATGGTTACTATGACCTATCTGTATAAATTTCACAGACAAATATTTCTCCCAATTTAAAAACAGGCCATTTTACAGACAAATACTTCGCTCATAATTCGTCTTCGTTTGCAAGAGATGTGTGAGCAAGTAATGGACAACCTTGGCACGCCATGTGTCCTCCTTTAAGCTTAGCACTCATTCCAATGGAAGAATCCTTCAAAGAATTCCACTAATTCTATCAACAATTTTAAATTTGTCACCTTTGAATGATACATACCTGTTAAATTCAAAAAAAGAAATTCAACCATCAATCATTTCACAAAGTCTAACAATTCAGTTTCCCAATATATGCATAACAATTCACTTTTCCATAACAAAACTTTTATAGAAATAATTAATACTCGAAAACAGAACGAAGAAGGAGAAGAGAATCCAGATGCCTCCATAAAACTTGAGAAGAAAAAGACGAGAAGGAGGCGATGAATGCAAAGTGTGTGCTGGAAAATAACGAAAGATGGAGAAGGCCATTAATAAGGGACGGCTGCGATTTTCCTGAATCAAAGACCATGAATGCACCGAGGGGATTTGTGACTTCGTCGGCTTGCGAGACAACGTCAGCTCCTTCCGACGGCAGGATATCTCCTAAAAATGCCAGTGACCGCTGTAGGGCTTTGATATTTTTATATCATATATGGAAAGTTTATTACAAAATAAATGTAAAATAAGTTGACTTTTAATTTAAATGATATGTTAAAACAAAATGGCATATATGTAAATATTAGGCATTTTAATGGGTTTACCGACTTTTAACATTAAATATGTGCTATTCTAGTAAATGGTTTTTTATGGAGGCTAATCTAGTACTCTCTCTGTTCCTTAATATTTGATGTTTTAGATTTTGTTAGTGTTCCTTATTATTTGATGTTTTAGACCATTAAATGTACTTTTTGATAATAAATATTACAAAAATACAAACTTTAAGAGAATTTATTTAAAATGAAAAAGTAATACATCAAAAGGTAAGCATTTATTGTTTCCTAATCTATGTGAAAACTCTAAAACATCAAGTAATAAGGAACAGAGGGAGTAATAAACCGTTGAATTAGTGCTAGATTAAGTAATTTTCCCTTATTTAATTTTCGTTTTAATTAGATTAGTTAGAAATTTCAAACTAGGATAATTTAGACATTAAATAGTGTAGTTTTCAAAACTAAAAAAAACTAGGGTATTTTTCAAAAATAAAAACTGATTTTTCCAAAATTTCTCGTATTATACACACTATTCCTACATCTCCGAAACCCTAACATCCACCGAACAATACCGTTCTTTCTCTCTACCGTCGCCGATTTCGACCAGTGCTTATTAACAATACATTTCCACCAGTGAAAGCGGCCGCATGAGGGATTAGATCTTTCTCTAACCAAGAGCTAGCCTTCTGAGCGATTGGTCGCGTCTGCGTTGAGAGGGGTTTTTTCTTTCACTCGGGAAAGGCATAAATCAGAGATCTTTGCACTTCAATTGTTCTCTGTCAAAACACAATGAAACGATGGTATGTTTCTTATGTGTATTTTCATTTCCCTCTTTATCCCTTTTATGAACCTTTCTATGGGTTTTCTTAAATGTGCAAGCTCCATAACCCAACTTATATTATGTTCTTCTGATTTTTGATTTCTTCTTTTTTGTTTGGGTGTTTGAAAGTCTGAGAAATGGAGGTCTTGTGAATACCGAGGACAGGATCAGTCACTTGCCTGAAGCTCTCATTCTGCATATATTGTCTTTACTTCCAACTAAAGATGTCGTAGCCACTACTGTTCTGTCTAAGCAATGGAGGTCTGTTTGGAAAATGGTGCCTAAACTCAAGTTTGATTATAAAAGCAATCGGAGTAAGCACGAGACATTTTCAAGGATTGTCTGTAGGGTTTTGCTTTCCCACAAAGCTCCGGTTTTAGAGAGTTTGCATATCAATTTTAATCCAGACTATATTGATGCTGCGGAGATTGGAATGTGGATTGGAATCGCATACGCACGCCAAGTGCGTGAGCTTGTACTCGATGTTTACTCTGACAAAGGGTCGTCCTTCAAATTTCCTCCAAGCCTGTATAACTGCGAAACGCTAGAGACTTTGACACTCCAGACTTGGGTCCTTGTACATGTCCCTTCTCAGGCGTGTCTCAAGTATCTTAAAACGCTCGATCTTTACGTCGACTTCGAAGACGAGGTATCGGTTGTTAACCTTTTATCTGGCTGCCCTAAGCTTGAAAATTTAAAAGTGGATCGAGGAACTCAACTGAATGTGGAGACTTTCACTATCGCAGTTCCGTCGTTACAGAGACTAACTATTTATGATTACCACGAGGGACAAGAGATTGGGGGATATGTGATAAATGCTCCTTGTTTGAAATACTTGGAGATTGAGGGGTTTGACTCTCATAAGTTTTGTCTGATCGAGAATGCACCGGAGCTGGTGGAGGCCAAAATTATGAATGTCTCTAATATAATTAACGAGAACATTCTAGGATCTCTCACTTCAGTCGAACGTCTTTGCTTGGATTTGTCACCCTTGGAGGTAAAGATTTTCTTGCAGTGACATGTTGTTGTTACATTATTTGTTTCTGTACTGATATTGCCTCATTTATATATTACTGCAGATTACATTTCCTATCGGAAGTATCTTCTACCGGCTCGTGTATCTGGAGCTAGATACCTATAATGCCGAGTGGTGGAATCTACTTCTGCTCATGCTCGATGCTTCTCCTAAATTGCAAGTCCTCAAGCTCATCGGTGTAAGCATTGCAAGTTCATCTTTCAGCAGTTTTTGCAAATTAAATCGGTTTTTATATTTAATGATCTAATTCTAATGTATATGTACATTTTGTTGCTTCCCCATTGGTCTTCAGCGATTTGAAAAAGATGGTGTGAAATGGAGTCAACCGAAGAATGTTCCTGAATGTTTGTTGCTACATCTCGAGACATTTGTATGGGAAGGCTATAAACAATTACCAGAAGAGGAGGAAGAGGTGGCGAAATACATTATAAGAAATGCAAACCGTTTGAAGAAAGCGATTTTCTCCACAATACCCGATGAAGATAGTAGCATCTTGGGTCAAGAGGTGGTGAAGGAATTGGAAAGTGTGGTTAGAGCTTCGAATTCGTGCCAGCTTGTGATCCAAATGAAAGACCAGTCAAGATTTGGTGACGTCGTCTAGTTTGACGTTGCAGTCAGAGACTACTTTTTTTTTTACCATTATATTATAGAGTAAATTTACCTATATTATATTCGTTCATGCAAGAGTTAAAAGAAGAAGAAATCCATTCCCTATAATTAATTGACAACCGTAACAAACATTAAACCGAACTACCGAAGGATGATGTTCGATTTTCTTCGGGTTTGTATTGGATAACTCACCGATCTGTCGTCGTAGCGTATTAATTAATTGTGTCGTACGCAACGATCCGTTTCCGCCTTCGCTTCCTCCTCTTTATCAAAACCCTGTTTTTGTTAGCTCCTCACCGCCGTTGTCGAATTTCGATCTTTGCTACCTTCTTCTTCCTCCCAAACGTGGCCGGATTCGACAGCCCCAGGAATTGAGTCACTCTCTGTCGAAGCCCGTTTGGAGTGTTTTGTGGGGAATTCAAACAGCGTTTGTGAATGCGATAGCACTTGGGAAGGCACAGATCAGAAGGATTTACCAGAACATCCTTTTTTTCACTTGGATACTTGACCAATATTTGTCTCTATCAAAGACAATGGAACAAGGGTATGTTTCTTCTATCTCTGCTTATTCCTTAAACTTAAAGCTCCAAAACATCTCTATGCATGTTCTTCTGTTGTTGAATATTTGTTTTTTTTTTTCCACAGTGGTCAAAGTTTGAGAAACGAGGACAGAATCAGTGAGTTGCCCGAGGCTTTGCTTGTGCAAATATTGTCTTCCCTTCCAACAAAAGTTGTGGTAGCCACTAGTGTCTTGTCCAAACGATGGCGCTCTCTTTGGAAGACGATGCCTAGTCTTGAGTTTAGTTACAATGCAACGAATGATCTTGAGAGGTTTTCAAATAACGTCTGCAGGTGTTTGCTTTCACATCAGGCTCCGGTTCTTCAGAGTTTAGATCTCAGCATTGATTCTGATAATAATGAGAATAGTATGGATTGTGATATTGGAATATTATTGGGAGTTGCGTTTGGACTGCATTTGCGTGAACTGAAACTCCATGTGTCCTCTCGGAAGTTGTTCAGATTTCCTACAAGCTTGTATAACTGTGGAACACTAGACACCTTGAAACTCAGTCATGATGTTGTGATAGATGTCCCATTTCCGGTTGGTTTGAAGTCTCTTAGAACTCTACACCTTAAAGGGGTGAGATACAAAGACGACGAATCAGTTGTCAACCTTTTATCTGGTTGTTCTCATCTCGAAAATTTGGATCTGATCCTATATGCACGGTCTGGTGTGAAGACATTCACTATTGATGTCCCGTCCTTGCAGAGACTAATAATTAGGAGCACTGGTGAAGTGCTCTATGTGATAAAGGCTCCTTCATTGAAATACTTGGAGGTTGGATGGTCTATAAATTTTGATTCTATTCTGATTGGGTATACACTTGAGCTGGAGGAGGCTTATCTTAGCATCTCTAGTAAAAACTATGATTACACTCTGGGATCCCTCACTTCAGTCAAACGCCTTTGCTTGTCACAGTTCGGTCCGGTACGCTTTGCTTGCAATTAATTGATTGGTTACTTATTATTGTTGAAATATTGTGTTTAGAAACAGAGTAAGAAGAAAAGATAAAATCAGAGTAAGAGATAAGTGATTATCTCTTCTCTTTGTGAAGAAGAACTTCGAGGAATTGTGTTTATTGATCTGAAAAATGATAATTGTTACATCGTGTTACATGGGTTATATAGTAAGACAACAACACAAACAGTTGTGTCTTAACACAATCTAAACAAACCGTCACACCTCTTACAAGCAACCTTTGATGCAACATACAATACTATAGGACTAAACTCAATTAATTCCAACACTCCCTCTTAATTGAGTTTTGGTCTTGTTCCACGCTTCTTACTTTGTTCCTTGGACTATAATTAAATCCCTAATTTCAATATAGAGATTTTAACCGCCTCTCTTCTCTTCGCTTATGGTGATTTGCATCTTCTTTGATCAAATCCCTTTAACGATGACGGCATGGTACACTAGTGAGCTTGTCTTTTCTGTCTCCCTCTTGATCGGATGACACTCCCTCTGGATTGATGCTTCACCTTCACTCCATTGCCTTTCTTTTACCCGAGAGGCTTCTCCTTGATCCCTCGTGCGCTCTTCTCACGCTTCCTGCGTGAATCTTCTTCATATCTTCTTTGATTAACAATGTAACCCTTTTCTGCTCCTTTTTCATTCAAGTAAGCAGCCTCCTGCTTGGTGACTTCCTTTTATCACCATCAACGTCCTTGACGTTCCGTGCGTGAATCCTCTCTCCACGTCTTCTTTGGTTAATTCTTCAACCAACTTGTGCTCCATTTTTATTCATAGAGGTAAGCATCCTCTTTTGGTGTCTTCCTTGGATCCCCATCAACGTCTCGTTTGACGTCTCATGCGTGAATCGTTATCACGTCTTCTCTGCTCCATTTTTTATTCATAGAGGTAAGCATCCTCTTTGTTGCTTCGGTGTCTTCCTTTGATCACCATGAACGTCCTTGACGTCTCCCGCATGGAACTCTCTCCATGTCTTCTTCGGTTATCTGTGTAACCGGTTCTCATGCGCAGATCTCCTCCACGTCTTCTTCGGTTATCTGTGTAACCGTTCCATGCCTTGCTCTGTTTCTCTCAACAGGTGGCTTCTCCATCAAGTTTCAGAATTCTTCCACAACTCCGATTCCACATCCGTTTTCTCCATTGCCATTTGAGAAGATTTCTTATCTCCTCCATCTCTATCGGAGCCTTCCTCCTGAGTTACGGCATGTGGATATGTTTGTGAAGGTTCACGATGCTCTCTCTCTTGGCACCTCTTCATTTTCGATTCTTCTTCTTCTTCTTCTTTTCTTCGGTTGAGTCTCCATCTTTTCTCTTCTTTTGGCAGCGGACTTGTTGAGATAAGCTTGAAGAAAGCTTGAGTAACAAGTTAAACCTAATCCTATTGTATTGAGGAGTCCTAATGAGTTTAGGATTAGAGAAAGTGTTTCTCCATTAGGATTAGGATATGTGTGTGGCTATATAAGGAGATACCAAGTTGTGGTATAACTTATGAGCTTAGAGATTGAGAGATTGAGAGCTTAAGTTTTTGAGTGAGTTTTCTTAAGCAATAAAGAAGAGTTTCTTTAATCTTTGAGTTCATTACTTGAGTTTCAATTCTACAATTGGTATCAGAGCTTGAGTCGTGAAGATCATAAGAAGCGACATGGCTGGAGACGATCTCGCGATCGTTGAAGCAAAACCGATAGAAGGAGGAAGCCTTACATCGATCCAATGCCCTATGCTCACTTCCACAAACTATACCGTATGGGCTATGAGAATGAGAGTAGCGCTGGCAGTCCATGAAGTCTGGGATGTCATTGAAGATGAAGATGAGGCAGAGTCGAGCAACAAGAAGAAGAACAACATGGCTCTAGCGTTACTTTTCCAATCAATACCAGAAGCGCTTGTCTTACAAGTCGGTGAACTAAAATCAGCTAAAAAAGTATGGGAAGCGATTAAGGGAAGGAACATGGGAGCAGATAGGGTTAAGGAAGCAAGATTACAAACGCTGATGTCAGAATTCGAGCGCATAAGAATGAAGGAAACTGACACGATTGACGACTTTGGTGGAAAACTAGCTGAGATCGCATCGAAAGCATCTGCTTTAGGAGAAAGCATCGAAGAGCCAAAGTTAGTCAAGAAGTTCCTGAAGAGCCTCCCTAGAGCGAAGTTTATACATATTGTAGCATCTCTTGAACAGCTGCTAGATCTAAACAAAACAAGCTTTCAAGACATCATGGGACGCTTGAAAGCGTTTGAAGAGCGAGTCCGTGATGAAGATGAGGTTCAAGATGATCAAAGCAAATTGATGTATATGGAGGGTCAAGGGAATCAATCGAGTCAAAAATATAACTACAGCGAGAGTAATAGAGGCAGAGGTCGTGGAGGACGGTTCGGAAGAGGAAGAGGTCGCGGTGGTCGTGGCGGTCGCTCAAACGGAGACAAAGAGAGGGACACGTCAAACGTTGAGTGTTTTAGGTGTGACAAGCTCGGACACTATGCGATTGATTGTCCAGACAGATTGCTAAAACTCCAAGAAGCTGAAGAAGATACTAGTGATACAAAGGAGGCTGATAAGCTTATGATGCACGAGGTGGTATACTTAAACGAGAAAAACTGTATACCAAGCAAGTTTGAAGCCAACACTGGAGAGGAGAATATATGGTATCTTGACAATGGGGCTAGCAATCATATGACTGGAGATCGACGATACTTTTCAAGTATGGACAACTCTGTTACCGGGAAAGTACGGTTTGGAGATGATTCCAGAATAGACATCAAGGGAAAGGGAACAATCTCATTCTTTGACATGAATGGAGAACCAAGAATGATGACAATGTCTACTTCATCCCTGACTTGAAAAGTAACATCATTAGCCTTGGTCAAGCTACAGAATCAGGGTGCGATATAAGAATGCAAGGAGATGTTTGACTATGCATGATCGTGATGGAAGCTACTGCAAAGGCAAACAGAGCAAAGAATCGGCTATACAAAGTCCACATGAGAATAAGAGAGACAGCACAACTGTACCTAACAGAAACAAGCGAGTCTAGTAGATGGCATGCGAGGTTGGGCCATCTAAACTTTGAGAACCTGAAGACGATGATAGACAAAGGAGTTGTACGAGGAATCCCAAGAGTGAATATCGAAAAGAAGATATGTGGAGCATGTCTACTTGGGAAGCAGACAAGGCAAGTGTTTCCACAAGCTTCTTCCTTTAGAGCAAGCAAGAAGCTTGAACTAGTTCATGGAGATCTCTGCGGGCCAATAACTCCAAGTACAGCTGCTGGAAACCGATACATATTCGTTCTCATAGACGACTACTCCAGGTACATGTGGACAGTTCTGATGCAAGAGAAGAGTGAAGCTTTTACAAAGTTTAAAAACTTCAAGAACTTGGTGGAGCAAGAAGCAGGAACAAGGATTCAGACCTTCAGGACAGATAGAGGTGGAGAGTTCTTATCACATGAGTTTACTCGGTTCTGTGAAACTTCAGGTATAAAGAGGCATCTTACCGCTCCTTATACTCCTCAACAAAACGGCGTTGTTGAAAGGCGAAATAGGACTCTGATGGAGATGACAAGGAGTATAATGAAGCACATGCATGTACCAAACTATCTCTGGGGAGAAGCAGTACGACATTCAATATCTCTTAAACCGAATAGCCACGAGGACACTTAAAGATGTACTCCATATGAGATGTTCAGAGGAAAGAAGCCAATTCGATCATCATACGAATTTTCGGGTGTATTGGTTATGCAAAGGTGGAGAAGCCTCAACTCAAGAAGCTAGACGACAGATCGCGTGTCCTTGTGCATTTAGGAACCGAACCAGGGTCCAAAGCTTATCCGACTACTTGAGCCACAAGGAAGAAAGATAATAGTAAGTCGAGATGTGGTGTTTGATGAATCAAAAGGATGGAACTGGAGTCATAGTAACTCGGCTCAGGGAGATAACAAAGAGTTTAAAGTGATATTTGGTGAGTTTGGAAATCGCGGGATTCAAGAGATATGGGAGAATGATGGAATCGAGAGATTCAATGGTGAAACTAAGATGATTGGAGGTTCTAATGACGAAACAAGTTGAGAATAGCCCTAGCTACAATATCGCAGAGAGCAAAAGAGATGGAACAGAGGATACAGAGACACAGGAGAGTCCTGAAGTAGAACTGAGAAGATCGACAAGAGAAAAGTTTACACCGAAGTATCTTGAAGATTATGTGCTACTTGCGATCGAAGAAGGAGAAAGGTTACTTTTGTGCTTGAACAATGAGCCAAATAACTTTCTATGAAGCAAGAGGTTGGGAATGGATGCTCGCGTGTGAAGATGAGATCCGTTCGATCGAGAAAAACAATACGTGGACTCTTATGGAGTTACCGCATGGTGCTAAGGCAATTGGATTGAAGTGGGTGTTCAAGCTCAAGAGGAACTCTGATGGAAGCATTAACAAACACAAAGCTAGGCTTGTTGCCAAGGGATATGTTCAACGTTATGGAATAGACTTTGAGGAAGTGTTTGCACCAGTAGCTCGGCTCGAAACAATACGGTTTCTAATTGGTCTTGCTGCATCAAGAGGATGGGAGATACATCATCTTGATGTCAAGACAGCTTTTCTCCATGGAGAGTTAAAAGAAATCGTCTATGTCTCGCAGCCAGAGGGTTTTGAAGTAAAAGGGAGTGAGAACAAAGTCTATAAGCTCCATAAGGCACTATACGGTCTGAGGCAGGCACCAAGGGCGTGGAACAATAAGTTGAATCAGATTCTCATGGAACTTAAGTTTGTTAAGTGCTCAAAGGAACCATCGGTTTATCGCAAGGCTATTGGTGATAGTCTCCTCCTTATCGCCGTGTATGTTGATGACTTGTTCGTTACAGGAACTAACAGAAGGATCATTGATGAGTTCAAAGACGAGATGGCCACCAAGTTTGACATGAGTGACCTCGGGAAGTTAACATACTACCTCGGAATGGAGGTGAAACAACACGATGGTGGAATAATGCTTAACCAGAAGCGTTATGCGTTGAAGATCTTAGAGGAAGCTGGAATGGAGAACAGTAATCCTGTTCACACACCAATGGAGTCTGGACTGAAGTTGTCCAAGGCCGGAGAAGAGAAGATATTGACGCCACCCTGTTCAGAAAGAATGTTGGCTGCCTACGATATTTACTTCACACAAGACCGAATCTTGTGTTACAGCGTGGGCGTGTTGAGTAGATACATGCAGAATCCCAAAGAGTCTCATGGTGTTGCCATGAAACAATGTTTAAGGTATCTACAAGGCACAACCACTCTGGGACTAACCTTTGAGAGATCTACTTCAAAGGTACCAAGGTTGATAGGTTACAGTGACAGCAGCCACAATGTGGATCCAGACGACGGGAAGAGCACAACGGGCCACATATTCTATCTTGGTGAAAGTCCTATCACGTGGTGTTCTCAGAAGCAAGAAACAGTTGCATTATCATCGTGTGAAGCAGAGTTTATGGCAGGTACAGAAGCGGCGAGACAAGCAATTTGGCTCCAAGACTTGCTTGGTGAAATCACTGGTACAACGCGTGAAAGAGTTGTTATTCGCATTGACAACCAGTCTGCAATAGCTCTCACAAAGAATCCGGTGTTTCACGGTCGAAGCAAACATATACACACGCGGTATCATTTCATAAGGGAGTGTGTCGAGAATGAGCAAATTGAAGTCGAACACGTTCCCGGAGAAAAACAAAAGGCGGATATCCTGACCAAAGCATTGGGAAGAATCAAGTTCAAGGAGATGAGAGATCTCATGGGAGTTCAAGATCTAGAGAAGACAGACTTCAAGCTTAAGGGGGAAAATGTTGAAGTAAGCTTGAAGAAAGCTTGAGTAACAAGCTAAACCTAATCCTGTTGTGTTGAGGAGTCCTAATGAGTTTAGGATTAGAGAAAGTGTTTCTCCATTAGGATTAGGATATATGTGTGGTTATATAAGGAGATACCAAGTTGTGGTATAACTTATGAGCTTAGAGATTGAGAGATTGAGAGCTTAAGTTTTTGAGTGAGTTTTCTTAAGCAATAAAGAAGAGTTTCTTTAATCTTTGAGTTCATTACTTGAGTTTCAATTCTACATGACTTCTCTTCATTATTTTTGTGCTTTAACAGGTTCCACGACCATGAAAGCTCTGATACCATGTTGAAATATTGTGTTTAGAAACAGAGTAAGAAGAAAAGATAAAATCAGAGTAAGAGATAAGTGATTATCTCTTCTCTTTGTGAAGAAGAACTTCGAGGAATTGTGTTTATTGTTCTGAAAAATGATAATTGTTACATCGTGTTACATGGGTTATATAGTAAGACAACAACACAAACAATTGTGTCTTAACACAATCTAAACAAACCGTCACACCTCTTACAAGCAACCTTTAATGCAACATACAATACTATAGGACTAAACTCAATTAATTCCAACAATTATTACCTTTTTTCTGTATACTGGTTATTAATGATAATGCCTCTCGATCATACGTAGATTACATATCGTACTGGTAGCATCTTATATCGGCTCGTATATTTTGAACTACGTTCATGGAAAAATGATTGGTGGAATCTACTTATGTTCTTTCTCAGTGCTTCTCCTAAATTACAAGTCCTCAAGCTCACCAAAGTAAGCGTTGCAAGTTCATCTTTCAGTACAGTTGTTGCAAATAGGTTTTTAGATTTAATGATCTAACAAAATGTACATTAATTGTGTTTCACCCTCATTGGTCTTCAGCAATATTGGTCTCAAAAAGCTGGTGTGAAATGGAGTCAACCTAAGAATGTTCCTGAATGTCTGTTGCTTCATCTCCAGACGTTTGTGTGGAAAGGCTATAATAAACTACTAGAAGAGGAGAAAGAGCTGGTGAAATACATCCTAAGAAATGCAAATCATTTGAAGAGAGCAAAGTTTTCCATAAAAGGCCTTAACTCGGACGAGAGACTTGAGATTGCCGAGGAGTTGGAAAGTGTTGTCAGGGCTTCGAACTCATCTTGCCAGCTTCTTCTGCTCGAATGAAAGCGTCTTTCTTGTTTCACAAATCACTTTTAAGTGTTGACTTAGCTGTTTACTTTAAGGATTTATATATCACTTTTAACCGCTTCTCGCTGTAAGAATCGATCCCCTCTTGCAAAGTATCTTCACACTAACACCTTATGAATCAAAGACATTCTTGGTCATTTATTCAACTAATTCATAACCTTTGATTGGCCAATAAAGAACGATCAATGATGTAACAACTCATCCTTTTCTGATTCTCTTATGCACAAATTGTTTGGTAACTCTTTTCTCGACTCGTCTTATGTTTGTTTAGGATTCGCTCATAAATTGCATTTTTGGTACCTTGGAGCTCAGGGTAATAGTTGTAGACTTTTCCAAGTTTATTATCTGGCCCTAAACCACACCATAGTCATTAATAGGTTTTTTGGATTTTAACAAAATATATGTTCTTCTAACTGGCTCCCAAAGAAAGAGTTAATAGTCGTGTGTCAGAGACGAATCTATGTCAAGCTTCGTCTGCTTTACTGATTCGTATTTCTTGTGCCTTGCAATTGCAGAGAGGATGAATATACCAAATTGATTTTGTTTATTTTTTTAGAAATATATGTATTTTTTGTGTTTGAGTATAGGTTAAATGTGTGCCGCCTCAAAAGTCAAAACCAAAAATTAAATAGGTTATATGGGCACGACAAAAAAAAAGAGGATGCTTCCGAGTTAATCGTACCCTGTTTCTTTCTCCGAAGGCCCAACATCCGTCTCCTAATTCTGCCTTGTTCTCTACGGCACCCGAAATTGACCAGAGCACCATCTGCGTTTGGAGCTCGAAAAAGCGTTTTAAGTATTCGTGACGTATGTCATAAAGATATAACAGCTACACACATAATAATTCTTCAATGAAACGATGGTCAGATTCTTTCTATGTTTTTAGGGTTTCTTAACTTTTAATCTCCAAAACTCAATAACCAACTCTTGGTTCTTAAGAATCTTAACAACTGTTCTATGATTTCTTAAGCTATAATCTCCAAAAACATGTCGTCGTGTTCTTTTGTTGATTGAATTTAGGATTTTTCTTTTAACAGCAAAAAAAGCAGTGGTCAAAGTTTGAGAAACGAGGACAAGATCAGTGAGTTGCCCGAGGCTTTGCTGGTGAAAATATTGTCTTCCCTTCCAACAAAACTTGTGGTAGCCACTAGTGTCTTGTCTAAACGATGGCGCTCTCTCTGGAAGACGATGCCGAATCTTGCATTTAGTTACAAAGTAACAAATGATCTTGAGAGGTTTTCAGATAACGTCTCCAGGTGTTTGCTTTCACGTGAAGCTTCACTTCTTCTTCAGAGTTTGCATCTCAAAATTAAGTTTAATGTTAAAGACTATATGGATTATCATATTGGAATATTGCTGGGAGTAGCATTTGGACTGCAAGTGCGTGAATTGAAACTCCAAGTTTCCCCTCGGATTTTTCACTCTCTGAGGTTGTTCAGAGTTCCTAGAAGCTTGTATAACTGTCAGACACTAGAGAGCTTGAAACTCAATCAACGGATTCTGATAGATGTCCCATATCCAGTTTGTTTGAAGTCTCTTAGAACTCTACACCTTATGGTGAGTTACAAAGACGATGAATCAGTTGTCAACCTTTTATCTGGTTGTTCTCATCTCGAAAATTTGGAGGTTGTCCAATCTACACAACCGGATGTGAAGATCTTCACTATTGATGTCCCGTCCTTGCAGAGACTAATAATCAAGAGCATTGGTGAAGTGGTCTATGTGATAAAGGCTCCTTCTTTAAAATACTTGAAGGTTGCAAGATACATAGGATTTGATTCTATTATGATTGGGAATACACCTGAGCTGGAGGAGGCAGATATTAACACCTATAGTAAAATCTATGATTACACTCTGGGATCCCTCACTTCAGTCAAACGCCTTTGCTTGGTATCACACAGTTCGGTACGCTTTGCTTTCAATTGGTTTGATCGGTTACTTACTATTACCTTTTTTCCATATACTGGTTATTAAAAATACTGCCTCTCGATCATACGTAGATTACGTATCCTACTGGTACCATCTTCTATCGGCTCGTATATCTGAAGCTACCTTCAAGGACCGATGATTGGTTGAATCTACTTATGTTCATGCTTAATGCTTCTCCTAAATTACAAGTCCTCAAGCTCACCTGTGTAAGCATTGCAAGTTCGAAAATCGGTTTTTAGATTTAATGATCTAATAAAATGTACATTAATTTTGTTTCGCCCTCATTGGTCTTCAGCAAGATTGGTCTCAAAATGAAAAAGATGGTGTGAAAGTGAAATGGAGTCAACCGAAGAATGTTCCTGAATGTTTGTTGCTTCACCTCGAGACATTTGTGTGGAAAGGCTATAAACAACTACTAGAAGAGGAGAAAGAGGTGGTGAAATACACCCTACTAAATGCAAAGCGTTTGAAGAGAGCAACATTTTCCATTAAAGGCCTTAACTCGGACGAGAGAATTAAGATGGTCAAAAAGTTGGAAAGTCTGGTCAGGGCTTCGAAATCATCTTGCCAGCTTCGTTTGCTCGAATGAATCTTTCATATTAATAATTGGGAATAAAAGTGGTCTTTTGTTGTTTCACAAATCACTTTTAAGTTTTAACTATGCTGTTACTTCAATTTGTTATTAAGGATTTATTCACTTTTTTAAGCTATAAGCGACATGTTTGATTAAAATCTAAAATCTACTCCCTCCCCTAGCTCTTGTGACATTCTTTAACTCATCCTTTTCTGTTTCTCTTATGCACAAATTGTTTGGTGAATCGGTCTACTTTTCGTCTCTCCACTCTCGTCTTATGCATGATTAGGATTCGCTGATGAATTGCGTTTCTGATACCTTACCCCGGACAAGAGACTTGAGATGCTTGAGGAGTTGGAAAGTGCGGTCAGGGCTTCGAACTCTTCTTGCCAGCTTCTTCTGTTTGAAAGATTCACGCCACCTTTGTAATGGTCTTGATCCGTTTCTCGCTGTAAGAATCGATCCTCTTTCAAAACATCTTCACACTTAACCCCATATGAACACCTTATGAAACACAGACTTTCTGGTCATGTATCACCTTCACTCTCACTTTTGTGTGTCTTCAGTTGAAGAATCATTGATGTCGTGGCCCATGGAATCTACTTCTGCTCATGCTCGATGCTTCTCCTAAATTACAAGTCCTCAAGCTCATCGGTGTAAGCATTGCAAGTATATATACGTTAGCTTAGTTCCGGTTTATGATCTAATCTAATATACAATGTACTAAGTGTTTCTCCCTCGTTGGTCTCAGCATTGGTATTGTGGAAAAGATACATCCTGTGATAACTGGAATGAGCGTAAGAATGTGATGTTGCTCAATCTCGAGACATTTGTGTGGCATGGCGACATAAAGCAACTAAAAGAGGAGAAAGAGGTGGCCAAATACATCCTAAGAGCAACGATTTACATAAAAGGCCTTACCCCGGACAAGAGACTTGAGTTGCTTGAGGAGTTGGAAAGTGTGGTCAGGGCTTCGAATTCATCTTGCCAGCTTCTTCTGCTCGAAGGATTCACGCCACCTTTGTAATGGTTTTGATCCGTTTCTCGCTGTAATAATCGATCCTCTTTCAAAACATCTTCACACTTAACCCCTTATGAAACACAGACTTTCTGGTCACTGTATCACCTTCACTCTCATTTTTGTGTGTCTTCAGTTGAAGAATCATTCCCATCTAAAACCCTACCATTGCCATATTAATTTCATTGTAAATTCATTGAGTATGTCGACATCTTTGATATCAATCTGTTGTGACATTCGACCAATGATGTAACTCGATCATTCTTTTCTTTTTCTCTTATGCATGTTTAGGATTCGCTGATGATTTGTGTTTCTGATATCTTAGAGCTCAAGGTAATAGTAGTAGACTTGTCCAAGTTTATTATCTGACCCGAAACCGCATCTTACTCATTCAAAGTGGTTTTGTTCATGTTTTTATAAGAAAAAAAAAAAATTACTTTTTGAGTTTGAATAGGTTAAGTGTGCCGTCACACCAAAAAAAAAGGTTAAATGTGCAAAAAAGACGTTCCTCCCGAGTTACTTCGAACCCTGCCTACTCAGCCGCAACCTCTTCCTCCTAAACCCTAACATCCGACGTCTAATTAATACTAGTAATTATCAGCCGCAACGTAACCTCTTCCTCCAAATCCCTAATATCCATCTCCTAATTCTGCCTTTTTCTCTGCCTTGTTCCCTACGGCATCCGAAATTGACCAGAGCACCATCTGCGTTTGGAGGTCGAAAAGGCGTTTTAAGTATTCGTGAGGGCGTATATCAAAAGGATTTAACAGCAACACACATAATTCTTCAATGAAGCAATGGTCAGTTTTTTTATATGTTTTTAGGGTTTCTTAACTTTTAATCTGCGAAACTCAAAAACCAACTCGTGGTTCTTAACAACTGTTATATGATTTCTTAGACTATAATATCCAAAAACATGATGTTGTGTTCTTTTGTTGATTAAAGTTTTTGGGGTTATTGTTTTAACAGCAAAAAAAGCAGTGGTCAAAGTTTGAGAAACGAGGACAAGATCAGTGAGTTGCCCGAGGCTTTGCTTGTGCAAATATTGTCTTCCCTTCCAACAAAAGTTGTGGTAGCCACTAGTGTTTTGTCTAAACGATGGCGCTCTCTTTGGAAGACGATGCCGAGTCTTGAGTTTAAGACCTTTAGGTACAAGCGAAGGAATGATGTTGAGAAGTTTTCAGATAACGTCTGCAGGTGTTTGCTTTCACAACAAGCTCCAGTTCTTCAGAGCTTGTCTCTCAGCATTAATTTGTGTGATGAAATTAGTCTGGATTGTGATATTGGAATATTATTGGGAGTTGCGTTTGGACTTCACGTGCGTGAACTGAAACTCCATGTGTCCTTTTGGAAATATTACTCTGGAAATTTATTCAGGTTTCCAAGAATCTTGTATAACAGTCAAACACTAGAGAGCTTGGAACTCAATCAACAGATTCTGATAGATGTCCCATTTCCGGTTGGTTTGAAGTCTCTTAGAACTCTACACCTTAAAGGGGTGAGATACAAAGACGACGAATCAGTTGTCAACCTTTTATCTGGTTGTTCTCATCTCGAAAATCTGGAGGTTATCCAATGTCCAAAATCGGATGTGAAGACATTCACTATTGATGTCCCGTCCTTGCAGAGACTAATAATTAGGGACACTGGTGAAGTGGTCTATGTGATAAAGGCTCCTTCATTGAAATACTTGGAGGTTGTAGGGAAGATAGCCTTTGGTTCTATTCTGATTGGGAATCCACCCGAGCTGGAGGAGGCCTATCTTAACACCTATAGTAAAATCTATGATTACACTTTGCGATCCTTTACTTCAGTCAAGCGCCTTTGCTTGGTATCGTACAGTCCGGTACGCTTTGCTTGCAATTAGTTGATCGGTTACTTATTATTGCCTTTTTCCATATAATGTGTATTAATAATACTGCCTCTCGATCATACGTAGATTACATATCCTACTGGTACCATCTTCTATCGGCTC